>LPNX011203056.1:13014-42914 GCA_001517045.1 Pseudotsuga menziesii | reverse complement strand
CCTATGATCCCCCTCTCTCTCTCCCTACCCAAAATCCCCACTCCTCTCCTTTTACCCTCTCTCTCTCTCTCTCTCTCCCTCCTCAACTATAACACTCTTATTTCTATTTTACCCACTCCTCCTTAAATCGCTTACCCTCCTAATCTCTATGTATTTCTCTACCTCAAACCCCCTCTTTCTCCCTAGCTCCTCTACTCTCTATCTCCTATTCGTAAAACTAAAAACCCCTTCCTCTCTCAAACCGATACTCCTCAACCTATCCATAAACCCCACCCATCTTCTTTCTCTCTACTACTGCTAAATACATCCCTGCTTCCTCTATTTTTCACACACAGTCATCCCCTATCGTTAACCCCTCTCCTCCCTCCCTCCCTCCCCTCCTTCCAATAACCTTTATTAAAACTGTATTTAATTCTCTATCTCTCTTGCTCCTCCTCATACCCATAACCCCCATAATTTTCTCTCTTTTACAACCCCATAACACCTACCATATCTCCTTCACTCTCTCTACACTTAACCCCCTCTCTCTCCCTAACCTTCTGAAGCTTTTCTCTTTATCCTACTCCTATAACTAACTACCACCATCTCTCTCTCTCCACACCCCCCGCACTTAACTATATCCCCAAACCTCTTCATTAACCATAATCACCACCCTGAACATATCTCTCCCTCTCTCTCTTAACCTCCTACAAATACATCTACTCCTAATACCCACCCCCCTCTCTCTCTCACACACACATATACTCAACCCCCCTAAGTCACTCTTTCTCTCTCTTAACCTCCTACTAATACACCTACTCCTAATCCCCACCCCTCTCTCTCACACACAGGAACACACTCAACCCCTACTCTAACCACTACAACTAAGCCTCCTCATCCCTTTCTCTCTCTCACCCCTCTCCCCGATAACTATTACTAACTAAATAAATTCCCTCTCTCTACCCATAGCACCACCCTCTCTCTCACTCTCTCCCATGAAGGAGGATCTTTTGAGCAACTTTGTGCCGGATGCGATGACGATCTTCGCGGCTCAAACGGGGCCTAAATTTTTGTGTGCGCAAGTAAAGAAGGATTCCCCCATACCAAGGGTCTTCCATAGAGATGACGAATAAGGATTCATCAGGAAGAGTAACTATGATAGGGGATGATCTAGACGATGAAGGAAAGTCCACCATCAAGGAAGCTAATGCTAAATATTTAGTGCTTTTGGGTGTGATGAATTCTAGGTCGTACTCTTGGAAAACGACGATCCATTTCGTAGCACAACCTTGAACAAGGTGGTGACTCAAGAGATAGCGCATGGGGTTGGAATCGACCACGAAGGATGTGCAACTCATGAGGATGTAGTTGCATAAATTCTGTACTGAAAAGACGATGATGAGTGCCATCTTCTCTTCATGGGAGTAATGTAAAGGTGGAACGGAGAATTTCTTACTCGCGTAATAGATCACATGCTCTTGGAGAGCATCGTCATCTTGGACCAAGAATCCAGTGAAATCATTCTCGAATGCATACACATAGAGGATCAACTCCTTATTGAAGTCATGAGGAGAAAACAATAGAGAAAAAATCATAGATTGTTTCAATGTGTCAAAAGAGCCTTGCGCATGCTCATCCCATACAAAAGGAATGTTGATACATAGCTGACATAAGAACCCATGGGCTTTCGTTGCATAATCCAGAATAAACCGGGGAAGGAAATTGGCCTTGCCTTGAAGATTCTGTAATTGGAACAGAGTACGTGGCAGGAGAAGATACAAGATGGCTTGAACCTTCAAAGGATCCATGCTAATCCCTTTATGGAACATGATGAATCCTAGTAACCAACAAGAGGGGACACAAAATAAACACTTGAGGGGGTTCAAACGGATATTATATTTGCAACAACATAGGAATATTTGTCGTAAGTCATCCAAATGTTGTGAACACTTCCGATATCAACTTGTGAGGTCATCTAAATAAACCAAGATAATATGAATGAGCGTGGAAGCAAAAAGTCACGAAACACTAAAAAGTGGTTCCAACATTTTTAAGGCCAAATGGCATGACACGATACGTAAAAGTGCCCCACAGGGTAGTAAAAATGGTTTTGTACCGATCTTATTTATAGATATGAATTTGGTTGTAATCATAAAAAATATCCATAAAGGAAAAGACTTCATGGCTAGGATAGGCATCAATGATATGATAAATGAATGAAGTGGGGAAATCGTCTTTGGGAAAGGCCAAATTCAAGTCTTGGAAGTCAGTATAGACAAAAATGGTATCCTATTTTTTATTCACGGGAACAGGGTGGGAAACACAAGTGGTATATGCAATGGGGTAGATGAATCTTGACTTGCGCAACTTCTCGATATCTGCTTTGACAGAAAGGGCCTTTAATGAGTGGATGGCTTGTTTCTTTTGGAAAAAATGGAAACAGAAGGCCATGTATCGATACGATGTTCAACAATGGATGGATCAAGCCCAAGCATCTCGGTATAAGACCAAGCAAAAATACACAGAACTTCTGAAAAATTTCTTTGTATGAAGCGACTTCTTTAGATAAGAAAGACACTTCGAGGGAAATATATTCAACTATCCCAAGTGTAGTTGATATATCGATCTTTATGGTTACACCATTTCATCGAAGAGGTGTGTTTTGACCTATAAAAGGTCTTCTCCATTATTGTAAAAAACCATCATATTATTCAATTATCATTTCATTTTGGGTTTTAATTTCGAATCATGTGGGTTTAGAATTATTTTCTACTTCAAGTGGTATCAGAGCAATCGGCTCCTCGAAACCTTCCACAACTCGATTCTTCTCCACCACCTCCATCGCCACTTTTCCCACTGCACCACCTCCCCCATCTTCTTAGCATTCTCCTTCCATGCCTCTCCATCTCCTTCTTCACGTTATCCCTCTGCACGATCTCCTTCTCCTCCTCTACACATTCCCTCCAACCACCTACAATTCCTCAACACCATCATCACCCTCCCTCCTCACCACTACCTATTGCTCCCTCCTCCACCCAACTCCCTCCTCCATTCCCCCGTGCCCTTCATCCTTATTCCCACCTCTGTGCACTCACTTTCTCCACATGTCCATCCTCCCATGTTCTGCTCCATTCTTGTTGCTTCATTCTTTCTTCGCCATCCACCACCGCACTCCCCATCCTCATCGCCCTACCCTTCTGTGCGTCCACCTCAGCGCATGGTTATCCAACCTCCACGACCTGCAAACAAAACAAAACATATATATTATAATATAAAATATGTTTCAAATATATTATATTTATAATATTTCAAATTGTTTTATTATATTAAATAATAAAATAAAAATTGTATTATATAATAATTAATTATTATTTTAAAAAAAATCTCACCATTCTTAGTAAACAAAAATTCCTCCGTGCACAAGAAAAATTTCAGAGATGAATGAAATTAAAGAAAGAATGGTGAAATTAGAGCTTAACCAAGTCCAAGGTTCTAGACATCTCGAAGGAGTACAATCAAGACTCAACCAAATCGAAGCAGAGCTACACATGAAAGGAAAAAATGAATTATCAGAGTGTCAGAAAAAGAAGTCAACGAAGCGGTATCTTTGGATATGGAAGGAATAAAAAGGGAAATATCTGTTAGAATAATAAATCCATAATTAGCTACCTTAGACATTAATTAATCCATTTTTGTCTTATTTCCCTAGTTTCCAATATTCCACTCTATGCAAGTTGTCCTTCCACATGTCCTAGAAGTCAAAATTTCCAATACTGAGTCATGGAGCACTTGGGAAACCTCCTAGAATCCATATTTAGCATATCTACTTTATTACAGATCCTCCCTAGCACATGTCTGCTTTTTCTATTTATTGCCTACTTTACTGAGATTTATGGAAAAAAGGGAAAGTATAACTAGGTGCAGTTGACTTGTTTTTTTCCCTCATCATCCTCCATTCTTTTATTCTAATAAAATAATGTATGAGTTGTCTTTCCATCACCTATTATCTTTCCTACTTGACTTTTCCAATTCGTGAGCTCCTAGGCATATTTGGAAACTGCTTTATGCACCTATGGGGGATTTGACTAGATTTAGTAACCCTGCTTTTGACTATTTCAAATGGAATCGTTATGCATTCAAATCTCTCATGTAATTATTTATTGCATCAGCCCATGAATTCACAAGGTTTGCTATTGTACACTCATTCAATACAGATTAGTGTTATGCTCCAATTTCAGTCTCCTTTGTGTGTAAATTTGCATGTTTGCTTAGTAATTTTGTGAGTGCAATTGATCTATCAGCTGGGTTCAATTTCCACATGGTATCAGAGCCTTTGTAGATCGATTTATTTCCTTCCATATTTCTATTGTAGGTTTGACATCTTGACTGGGAGATATTCTGCTGACTGAAGGGACAATTTCTGGGCTATGGATCAATCTCAAAAGATCATCTTGACTCCATTTAATTTATTTGAATGGAAAACAGAGATGGAGATACTGTTGAGAGCGAAAGGTCTCTATAGGGTGACTATGGCAACTGAAGTAGAGCCCAATGCAACTGCAGAGAAAATTAAATGGCACAACAAGAGGGATAAGGCCTATAGTCTCTTATGTCTGAGCATATCCAGAGACCTCCTCTTCCATATTGATGGATTGACATCACTAAATGAAGTATGGGAGAAGCTTGTAGAGATTTTTGGTAAGACGAATGAGATGAGAGGACATCAAATCAAGAATGAATTGATCTCCTTGAGTCCCAGTGGCTTTGAATCCCTGCAACTCTATTTTTCCAAGTTTAAAGCCCTTGTTTTGCAGCTAAAACAGTGTGGAATTGAAAAGAAGGAGGAGAAACTAGTTTTTTCCATACTCTCAAAGCTTGTCCCTAACTATTCAGTGTATTTTTTTACCTTCCATGCCACCAAGTTGACAGCTCGATCCTGGAAGATGCCTAAGCTTACAGAGTTCATGGAATCCATCACACAAGAACAAGATAAACTGGTGATGATGGGCACCATCAAACCTTCCAAAGACCAAGCTCTAGTTTCTGGAGATTTGAGGGTGGATTCAAAAGGCAAGAAGAAATCTAGGAAGCCACGTGAGCAGAAGAGAGACAAGAACAAGTCTTAAGAGGATCCCCAAGGCTCCAAGAAGAACTTCTAAAAGAAGAAGAACAAAGGAGAAATGAGCAAGTGTACATACTGCAGTAAGGGCTTTCATCCTGAAAGCTCCTGCATCAATAAGCAAATTGACATTCTAACCCAACTCTTGGAGAATAATAACATATCCCTTCCTAACAGCTCAAAGAAGAAGGAAGGAGGATCAAATTCAGAAGACAAAGAGAGAGTTCATGCATTGGTTGCTGGCACATCAAGCTCACCGAGCTTCATCATAGACTCTGGAGCTTTAAGACATATGGTTTCAACCAAGGACGCCTTCTCCTCTCTTGACATGTCGAAAGGTCCACCAATAGTGCTGGGAGATGAATCTCTCACTGACAGTTTGGGAAAAGGAAGGATTGATCTTGACCATGGTAAGTTCAACAATGTATTGTATGTTCCAAGTCTTGCCTCTAACCTCTTGTCAGTGTATCAAATGACCCACATAGGGTCTCCAAAGAAGGTCATATTCTCACCTGATGATGTTGAGATCATGGAGATCTCGAGTGGTAAAGTCATTGCAAAAGGAGTTGTAGATCACACTTCGAAGGTATACTGGTTTTCACATTTTCTACCCTACTCAAACCCCTTTGCTCTTATGATTCATGCTAATGAGGAAAGAAATCTTTGGCATGAAATATTTGGCCATCCTAACTATAAGTATCTTTCTGATCTAAGTGAAAAATAAATGGTCATAGGGTTACCAAAGATTATGTTTTCCAATGGAGTCTGTCAAGGTTGTGTCCTAGGAAAACACCCAGAGCATAAATTTGAGAGAGCTGATCATAAGAGAACCTCTGCGCTGATCCATAGTGATGTTTCTGGTCCATTCTATCATATTTCAATGAGTTAGGACAAATATGCATTAACTTTCATAGATGACTTTTCCAGGTATTGTTGGGTTTACTTCCTGAAGCATAAGTCTGAAGTTTTTGGCCTCTTCAAAGTCTTTAAGGCTTTTGTTGAAAACCAATCTGGGAGGAAACTCAAGATCCTTAGATTTGACAATGGTGGTGAGTATGTCAAGTTTTATTTCATTCAATATTGTAAAGATTAAGGTATTCATATGCAGCATTCAATCCCTTACACACCACAACAAAATGGTGTTGCTGAGAGAAAGAACAGATCACTGAAAGAGATGGCAACCTGTATGTTGGAGGCTAATAATTTGCCACCAAAGTTTTGGGTCGAGGCTATAAACTATGCATCCTATATTGAGAATAGGGTTCCTCATAAACATCTTTATGGTATGACTCTTTTCTAAGCATGGAGTGGGCACAAGCCAGATGTGATCCATTTCAGGATTTTTGGCTCAAGGGCTTGGGCTAGAATTCCAACAAAAAAGAGGAAGGCTTTGAAGCCTCAAATCCAAGAGTGCCTATTTGTTGGGTAATATGAAGATTCAAAAGGGTACAAACTGATCAATTTGAGCACAAACAAATCCTTCATTGAAAGGAGTGTTCAGTTCCAAGAAGAGCCTTTAGCAACAGTTGAAGTTAAAGAGTCTTCTTCACCACCAGAACCATTGAATGTAAGTGAAGAGACAAATGAGTTTGATGATTCTGATATGTCTAATAATGATGATTTAATTTCAAATCCTAACAGTCCTACAAGACCAAAATGGGCAGAAAAGACCATTCATGCAGCTGGGGAACTAGCTAGAAATCCTGGTGATCCTAGGAGGACTAGATCTCAGTTTGAGAGTGCCCTAAGTATGAAAGACCCCTTGTTTGCAGAGAACTTCTATCTGATGGTTGAATCACACCCACAAACATATGAATATGCAGCACATGATACAAGATGTCAAGCATCCATGAAAGAAGAATTCATCTCACTCCAGAAGAACAACACTTGGGAGCTGGTTGATCTTCCCCCAGGGAGGAAGCTAGTTCAATGTAAGTGGGTTTTCAAAACTAAGTTTGCTGCTGATGGTTCACCTTTGAAATATAAAGCAATATTGGCAGCCAAGGGATACTCATAGGTACATGGTATTGACTACAATGAGACCTTTGCACCAGTGGCAAAGATGGACTCCATCAGGCTAGCCTTAGCCATTGCAGCTTCGAAGCAGTGGGAGGTACATCACATGGATGTGAAGTGTGATTTCCTAAATGGAGATCTTACTGAAGAGTTTTACATGTAGCAGCCTCAAGGGTTTTTTAATAATCCATCTTTTGTGTGCAAGTTAAAGAAATCATTGTATCGGCTTAAGCAAGCCCTCAGGGCTTGGTATGCCAAGATTGATGGATGTCTACTGTCATTGAGTTTTGTTCGATGCAAGTTTGATCCTAATGCTTAATTGAAGCTGATTCATGGTTATTTGATGATTATTTTCTTGTATGTGGATGACCTTCTGATTACAGGAAGCTCAAAGAAAGAAATTGCCTCCTTGAAGGATGCAATGAACCATGCATTTTCTATGACTGATTTGGGGTTGTTGAGCCAATTTTTGGGTATCAAAATTGCTCAATCCCAACATGGAATAAAATTAAATCATTCCAAGTATGCTTTGGATTTTTTCAACAAGTTCAACATGAAATATTGCAAGCCAAGCAAGACTCCCTTCCCTTCAGGAGTTAAGCTTGAAGAAGCAGGTTCTTCTCCTATGGTAGATAGTACACTGTATAGACAACTGATTGGGTGTTTGTTGTACCTTACACACACTCGACCTGATATTTCTTATGCAGTAAGTGTGGATTCAAGATACATGGATCAGCCTCATGAGATCCATTGGAGAGCAGCCAAAAGGATCCTTAACTTTGTTCAGGGAACAAGGACTCATGGGATCTTCTACAAAGCTAAATATGATCTTGATTTGATTGGGTTTACTGACAGTGATTGGGCAGATGACAATATAGATTGAAAGTCAACATCAGGATATGTGTTCATGCTTTCTGAAGGACCAATCAGCTGGTCAAGCAAGAAACAGAGTGCCATTGCACTCTCATCTACAGAAGCAGAGTACAAAGGAGTTGTAAATGTAGCAACTCAATGTTTATGGTTGTAGGTGTTACTTGGTGAGTGTGGCTTCGAATCATAGTTCTCAACTATTCTCTATTGTGATAATCAGAGTACCATTCAAATCTACAATGATCCAGTTTAGAGACAGAGAACCAAACAAATTGATATCCATATGCACTACATCAGATAGCTTTTGCATGATGGCACCATTCACCTGCTCGTATGTGCATCTTCAGAACAAGTAGCAGATATATTCACCAAAGTTTTTTGTGAGAAGACATTCAATAATATCAAATCACTGCCGGGGATTGCTGATCATGCTGTGAAGCATGATTGATGACAAGATTTTCAAATTTTGTTTTATTGTCCATGTTTAAGGGAGGATTTCCCCATTGGGTTTTTGCCTCTTTCCTTGTTTAAATGGACATGCAGTATGTAAAGGGTGACTAAGCCTTGTTGCTAGACCCTATAATTTTCTGATATTTAACTCATAAGTCAGGATTAAGGGGGGTTGTTAGAATAATAAACCCATATTTAGCTACCTTAGACATTAATTAATCCATTTTTGTCTTATTTGTCTAGTTTCCAATATTCCACTCTATGCAAGTTGTCCTTCCACATGTCCTAGAAGTCAAACTTGCCAAAACTAAGTCATGGAGTGCTTGGGAAACCTTCTGGAATTCATATTTAGCATATCTACTTTATTCTAGATCCTCCCTAGTGCATGTCTGCTTTTTCTCCTTTATTGTCTGCTTTACTGAGATTTATGGCAAAAGGGAAAGTATGACTAGGTGCAGTTGACTTGTTTTTTCCCTCATCATATTCCATTATTTTCTCCTAATAAAATCATGTATGATTTGTCTTTCCATCACATATTAGCTTGCCTACTTGACTTTGCCAATTCGTGAGCTCCTAGGAAGATTTGGAAACTACTTTATGCACCTATGGGGGATTTGACTAGATTTAGTAAGCCTTCTTTTGACTATTTCGAATGGCATCCTTATGCATTAAAATCTCTCATGTAATTATTTATTGCAGTAGCCAATGACTTCACAAGGTTGGCTATTGTACACTTATTCAATACATATTAGTGTTATGCTCCAATTTCAGTCTCCTTTGTGTGTAAATTTGCATGTTTGATTAGTAATTTTGTGAGTGCAATTGATCTATCACCTGGGTTCAATTTCCACAATATCAGTATTGTTCAAATCTAGATTAAGCAAAATCGAGTAGCATTTAGAAGACACAATTACCACATTAGTTGGAAATGTGTCAAAGGAGGACCAACCATCCTCAAGTTCAATCCATCATATGACAATAACTCCCAAAAGGGAAATTCCACAAGAAGAGTTTGATCATGATCACTCTACAAATCATGAACAACCGCTCTCTCCTCCAAAAAGAAGTGGATATCAAATGAAACCCAAGTTAGAATTGTCAAAATTCAATGGCGACACAAAACAAAGCATGGCATGGATCAATAAGACAGAAGAATTTTTTTCCATACACAATATCACAGCTAACAAAGAAATGATAAAATATGCCTCAATGCAACTAGAAGATCAAGCTTACAACTAGTACATGTGGTGGAAGGTTACAACACAGAAAAATAAGCGCAAGTGGAAAACATTCAAAAACGATTTCTTTAAGAGGTTTGAATATTTAAAAGAAAAAGACTTCTTCCCAAAACATCGATGAATACACCGACGAATGGGAAGCCCTGGAGACACGTGTGCCAGAACTCACAGACATTCAACACCTACAAACTTATGTCTATGGACTAAAACCCTATATTAGAGATGAACTAGATCTACTAAATGTATTAACCTTGAACAAAGTGAGACACAAGGAAAAATAATTGAGGAAAAGATAAAAAAAGTGTGGAATAGGAACCATGATAAAGATCGAAGGTCCGTCTAAAATACCAAAACCAACACCAAATATCAGCCACCACATCTAAGAAGAAACAACAAAACCACTTTAGAAGTCCAATGAATGAAATAAGGAAAGTGTAAATATTGCGGAGAGAAGTGGGACGCAAGACACAGGTGTTTGAAAAAAGAGACCACCAAGAACTTATATCAATGTGAAGCAGAAGAGGAAGAAAAGTCAGATAGTGAGGAATCTGACATAGAAGAAACACATGACATCCAGAATCCTCCATTAGATTTAGAATATGAAGAAACACCCAAGATATCAAGTTTAGTCATAACATGAATACACCAACCACAAACGTTAAAACTTAAAGGGCATGTAAATAATAACAATGTTGTTGTCCTATTTGACAGAGGAAGTACCCATAATTTCATCAACGTAAGTGTTTCAGAGAGGCTTAACCTTTTCATATATCTAGTACCTAACATGAAGTTAATGGTTACAGATGGAAAGAAGATCGAAAAAATGGGAAAATTCCACAAAGTTAAGCTGCAAATACAAGATTATAACCTTGAATCAAAATTTTACACAGTACCCTTAGGAGGAGTTGATGCAATATTAGGAATTTAGTGGCTGCAAACATTAGGCACCTATTCATAAAAACACCAAGAACACTTCATATAATTTAAGTGGCAAGGGGAAAATTACAAATTATATGGATTCCAACCCCCTTGCAGACAAATTGTGTCATCCCACAAAATGGAGAAGCTAATTCGAAAGGGAGCAGCAGGGTATGTCGTGCAATGGAAAGAGATGGAAGTATTAACTTCAGAAGTGGTTAAACCAGGTCAATGAGAGATCCAAGGACTAATCTAAAAGTAAAAAAAAGTATTTGAAGATATTCCCATGGAGTTACCACCAGAAAGAAAGATCGAACATTTCATCAAAATCAAGTCTGGATCAAGCCCTGTCAATGTTAAACCCTATAGGTTCCCACACCATCATAAGACAGAGATTGAAAGATTAATCCATGATTTAATCCATGATTTACTGAAGTGTGGATTAATTACAGAAATTCAAAGTCCTTAAGTTGCACCAGTAGTACTGGTACAGAAGAAGGATGGATCATTTAGGCTATGCATCGATTACAGAGGACTAAACAAGATAATTATTGAAGACAAATTCCCCATTCCATTTATCGATGAAATGTTGTATGAGCTACATGGCGCAACGTACTTTTCAAAATTAGACTTAAGGTCAAGATTTACCAAATCATAGTAAGGCCAGAATATGTGGCAAAGATAGCTTTCCGAACCCATGAAGGACATTATGAGTTTAAGGTAATTCCTTTTGGGCTAACCAACGCTCCAGCGACATTTTAAGCAACCATGAATAACCTATTTCATCCTTTCCTAAGGATGTTTGTACTAGTTTTCTTTGATGAAATCCTTATATACAATAATACATGGAAGGACCATCTCATACATATGAAACAAGTGCTCTCTATTTTAAAATAAAATAAGTTCTACACCAAGATGTACAAATTCATGTTTGGTAAGGAAGAAGTGGGCTATCTTGGTCACGTAATATCTAAAGGAGTTAAGAAAGATCCCCAAAAAATCAAATCAATCAAAGACTAGCCCAAATCTACTAACATCTCCAAGTTAAGGGGATTCCTCGGGCTTACTAGATACTATAGAAGATTCATCAGAAATTATGCGCACATAACCGCACCCTTATCCAACCTTCTAAAAATGAATGCATTCCAGTGGAGTGAAGAAGCGGAAAAATGTTTTGAAACATTGAAAGGAATTATGTCCTCCACACCTGTACTAGCTACCCAGACTTCTCCAAACCATTTGTGATAGAATGTGATGCTTCAGGTTATGGTCTGGGAGAAATACTAATGCAAGATGAACACCCGATATCTTTTGAGAGCATGAAACTAAACAGGCGAGAACAATTGAAGTCTACACATGATAAGGAAATGTTGGAAACTATGCAGACATTGGAAAAATGGTGACAATACCTCCTAGGGAGTAAATTCATGATCCGATGGACCACAATAGTCTTCAATACCTAATTCAATGGAAAACATTTTCCACAGAACAACAAAAGTGGATATAAAAAATCATTGTGTTCGACATGGAACTAATACACAAAAGGGAAAGGAAAATGTAGTCATAGATGCACTCTCCAGAAAATATCATGCTATTACCTCTTATTCCATCTTTGTCGCAATTCCAGAATGGCTAGATGTAATATGAATCGAATACGCCAAGGACCCAGAAACAAGCACTATAATTAATAATTTCAACCATGACCCCAAGTTTGAATGGAAAAACGATATCCTTTGGTATAAAGAGAGGATTTATTTAAACTCTAACTCTAATTTCAAGGTTAATGTAATGAAGGAATACCATGATTCACTAGCCGCATGACATGTAGGATTATTCAAATCTTATTATAATGCAAGAAGATCATTTTTATGGAAGGGAATGCAAAACGATATCCAACAATCTGTGGTAGAATGCGAAAAATTATAGAGGAACAAAAGCGAAAATGTTTTAATCTTAGGGTTACTCCACCCCCTACACATTCCAAACCATAAATGGAAAGAGATATCAATGGACTTCATCGATGGGTTACCTTCGTTGGAAGGAAAGGACAAAATCCTGGGAGTGGTCGATCGATTAACCAAAATTGCACACTTCATGGAAATTAAAAAAAACAGTCACGACAAAACAAATTGCAGATGTATTTTGTAAACATATCTACAAATTACATGGCTTCCCAAAATTCATCATCAGTGACAGAGATGCAAAATTTAATGGAAAATTTTGGAGCGAATTTTTCAAACAAGTAGGCACATCACTCAATATGAGCTCACCTTACCACCCCCTATTGATGTATTTGTAACTTCAGAATTTATTCACTTGTATATTTTATGTATTGTACCGCAATGTTTATTTTGGGAAGTATCTGTAATGTAATTGAGTCATGCCATACCCCGATGTTCTTATCAGGAGATTAAATAATGTAAACAAGTCATGTAAAGTCATTGATTTTAACCCTCCATTGTATGTCGGGGCAATAGTCCCCACAATTGAGTAAAGGTTAACCCTCCTTGTTGATCGGAGGGAAAAGTCCCCACAATTGTGGGGCACTATGGTTATTAGACTCTCCTAGAGATGTCAACCATCGTAAGTAATTTTTAAGTGAGGCCAACATGCTGGAGTGGACATTAAGTGAACGGAAGAATATAAATAGAGAGTGATCCTCTCTATTTATCACACACACACACACTCACTGGGGCGCATGAGTGAGAAAGGAGAAGCTCTCTCAAGTGAGAGAGAGAGAGAGAACAAGTTGTTGGAGATCATCTTTATGTTTTTGGGTTTTACTGCTGCCATTGGTGCTCTTTCTATCTCTGAAGAAGTTGCAGGTTTTTCTCCTTTATGGTTTACCGAAGGAAAATTCTTTGTGTCTCTTTTCTCTTGTGTTTTCTATTGTGCATGTTGTTCTCTCAGATAAGATCCTAATATCATATTGCTTAAATGATAAAAAAATAACATGGTATCAGAGCTAACCTGAGAAGAAGACATTATGTAGCTGCATAAGCTAGGGTTTTTACTTTTTGGTTCTCTCTCCACAATCCATCCGCAAAAGGATGCTAGGCTAACTCTCCATTGAAGGGCGCATCTTTCTGTCGAAGCCGAATTTGATTCTTGGCATTTTCAGTTTTTGGTGCGGGAAATTAGGGCCTTTTAAAAAAGAGGAATTTTTGAGTGAGCCCAGCATAGGATTTCTCTCCTCATAAAAATCGAAGTTTAGAGACCTAGGTCGAGATTTTTGGTTGGGTGAAACTCCGAGAAAGTCAAACTCTAGTTTGACCCTGGACTTGAAAAACCCTAAAATACTAAAACTGATATTTTTTGTAGATTCACTATATCTCAATATTGGAGAAGGCTTAGGTGCCAAAACTTTCATAGGTCAAAGCTAAATTCTTGATGTACACTATGTCTAAATTTCAGCCTCAAACTCACTATATTCTAGGAGATATGATTCCTCTAAGTTAGGGTTCCAACCTCTCCAAGGATTCCTCCCCAAACAAGACACCTGGGGAGAATTGCTATCTCTCGAGATACGAAGTTCCAAATGAAATTTCTCAAGATGTTCCTGAAAGGGCATAGAATTTAATTTTTGTGGTAAAAGTTTGAGACCCCAAAGATGAAACGACGACACATGGCAGTCCATCCAACTAAGCTATGTTGAATAGTCCTGAAACAGGCCACCTTGGGAGAACGCTCAAAAGTCTCAATTAGTAAATCCAATTCTTCTCAGAGTTGCGTAATTGGAAACAGGACAGAAAAGGATACTGTAGTGCAAATTTTTAGACACATAGGAGTAGTACTTTAGGAGATACTACAGAAACAATATCAGGCATTTCTGTAGTAGAAATTGGTAAACTAGGGATTCCTGTTTTGGGAGCTTCCCTCCACTATTTTCAGAAAAGAAGTACATTGAATAGCTCACCTTAAAGAGTTCTATCTTTCTATCCAATCAGATCTAAAAGATTCCAATTTTTTGAAAATTAGGGTTTCTCTGACAAACCCTAGATCAGCTAGCTCTAGAACTAGGACAGACACCTCAAATTGGTAATATCTAATCTTTTGCTATTTACATTTAAGGTTCACATTTCTAAATGACTAGTCACACCATCTTGATGACAAACTTAGTGAAACTGAAAAATTCCAAGCATGAAAGTATTGGATCTCACCAGTTCTTGAAGAAAATGAATTGGACACCTACATAAGTGGAGAGGTTCCAGTTCCAGAGGGAGATGAGGCTAAAATCCTTACATAAGAAGAACTTGGTCAAGGCCAAGAAGATAATTGTTGATTCAATCACAAATCACCTTATATCACAAGTGTATTCCATAAAGACACCTAAAGAGATGTTTGATTCCTTGACCAAGCTATTTGAAGGGAAAAACATAAATCAGAAGATGAATTTGAGAAAAAAGTTGAAGAATGTGAAGATCCAGAATGTAGAGACCATGCAGTCATACTTTACAAGGGTCTCTCAAAGCAAAGAACAACTTGAAAAAGTAGAAGAAGAAGTGGAGAATGAATAAGTTACCTTGAATGGCCTCCTAGGATCATGGGATTCATCCATTTGAGGAATGTGTACCAGAAGGAAGTGATTACTTTCAGCATACTCTGGGAAGAAGAAGAAGCTCGACTCATAATCAAAGAAGAGAAGATGGGAGAAACTGAAGGTCAAGCTCTCACCATACAAAGAATATCCCTCAAATGATGAGGAATACAAAGGACTCAATTCTTGAAGAACATCTTATCCATCTTATCATTTGGATAAGAAATGATGAATGAAAAAGATGATGAATCTAAAGGCTCAAGAAGGAGTCTACCCATGAAAAAAATAAAGATAAGTATTCAATTGTCATTTCATGATATTGTTTTGTTATGCATTTGTTTATATTCAGTTTCATGATCATATATTTATGCATAAGAATTTTCCATTATGAATATTCCTTATGAAATGTTTCTAACCATACAAATGCATTTGAATTGTAGGAAATATCGCATACAATCACCTACAAGAAAATAAGGATGAGACTTGTTCCGAAGAACAAGTGATGTCAGTTCAAGAAAGAATCCAAAATGAAGAATGATGTCTAGGATGCAGTATCGAGACCTGAAGGGAAGTTCGTAGTTCCATCATGCAGTAGATGGAAACATCATGGGATACAAGGAAGGATTTGTAGCACGAGGCTTCTCATGGAAATAAGGAATAGACTACGAAGAGACATTTGCAACCACCAGAAGTTAAGACACATAATAGTCAGACTCATGTGTGCAAATTAAAGAAGGCCTTGTACGAGCTCAAAAGACACCCATGGAATAACACATACATGAGGAGCTTGAATATCACCTAGAGTGATGAATATATTAACCTTTGCTACAAGGTTGAAGATGAAATCCTATAGAGGATGAAAAGCTCACAGATGGGTGTGAGAAGAACTTTTGAAAGGTTCAATATAGAGGATCTTGGCATCTAATGGCCCTAGATGGATACATAGAATATTAGTAGCAGAGGAAGTTACTTGTCACTCCAGTACATAATGTTTCAGTGCATAGATTATGAAAGGTAGAGGGAGAATGATGCTCCGCTTCAGAGGAAGTGACAGTAAAACATCCCAAGGTTTGACATGGTACGATAGGATGGATAGCTTACTGATGACTCTAGGATTTACTAAGAGTAAAGCAAATTCCAACCTTTTCTTCAAGGTTGAAGGTGGAATACCAGTGATGCTCCTATTCTATGTCGATGACTTGTTTCTAACAGAAAAGAGGAACTCATTAAAGTTGAAAGAAGGAGACTTGCTACCGAGTTTGAGATGAAGGAATTGGATATGATGCACTACTTTCTAAGCATGGAGGTGTGGAAAAATGTGGATGGAATCTCCTTGGGACAAGGGAAGTATGCAGTAGAGATTCTAAAGAGGTTTAGGATGATGGACTGCAAGGCCATGACCACACCTATGGCATCGAACCTGAAGCTATTGAGTGATGCTTCATCAGAAGCAGTTGATGCTACAATGTATCATCAGAGGATTGGTTGCTTGATGTACCTGACGAATACACGACCAGATATTTGCTTTGCTGTGAACACATTCAGCTAGTTCATGACAGATCCAAGACATGTTCACTTGATTGTTGCAAAGCATATTCTGAGGTACCTTAGGGGTACATTTGAGTATGGGATCAAGTATGAGGCGAATCGGAACATTAACCTGGAGGCTTATGTGGATTTGGATAAGGTAGGCAGTTCCATTGATAGGAAGAGCACTTCTTGGTGTAGCAGGAAGCAGTCCTACATGGCACTGAGTACAACCGAGGAAAAATATGTTGTCAGTTGCTATTTGGGAGGTAGTATGTTTCTTTTGAAAACTATTATTTGATTTGGTTGATCTGACTTGCATTTTTGTATGATGCAAAGAGAAGTAGTGATCTAGATTGATATCTCTTGAAAGAGGGAGTTCTAGCATAGTCAATGAGATAGGTTGTCTGAGCATAAATCCTAGTGAAGCGCGTAGGTTGCTCAGACGTAATCGGTCCTATAGGTTGTCCTTGGATGTAATCGATACAGGAAAATCTCACAGGTAAGCCTTGGACCTAATCCGCCCTGATGTGATTCTATGCTAGAAATGGCCAGAGTGAAGTTTGGTGTTCTCTAGATCAAGGTTCCTTCCAAGGGGAAGTGATGAGTCCATGAGCCCTTCAGACATGGTGAGAGGATTGGTTCCTTCCATGGCCAGATGTAAGTGCAGAGATTCTATGATATGATTGTGGGTTGTGTTACCACATGATCAGTGCAGAGCCATTCTGATGTGATTAAGGGATGTGTTCCCACATGATCAGATATAAGTGCTGAAGGCCATTCTCTGGGAGAATGGAGGCACCTGGTCAGTTACCAGGAACACTCAGCTTAGTGCTGAGAGGCTATTCTCTAGGAGAATGGAGGCACCTGGTCAGTTACTAGGAACACTCAGCTTAGTGTTGAGAGGCTATTCGCTGGGATAATGGAGGCACCTAGTCAGTTACTGGGAACACTCAGCTTAGTATTGAGAGGCCATTCTCTGGGAGAATGGAGGCACCTGGTCAGTTACCAGGAACACTCATCTTAGTGTTGAGATGCCATTCTCTGGGATAATGGAGGCACATGGTCAATTACCAATAATACTCAGGCTAGAGCTGAGAGCCATTCCTATGTGACTGTGGGATGTGTTCCCACATGATCATATGTAAGTGCAGAGCCATTCTGATGTTACTGTGGGATGTGTTCCCACATGATCAGATGTAAGTGTAGAGCCATTCTGATTTGACTGTGGGATGTGTTCCCACATGATCAGATGTGAGTGCAGAGCCCTTCTGACATGCTGGATTGGTTCCTCGCATGGTCAGATGTAAGTCCAGAGCCCTTCTAACATGTTGGATTGGATGAAAAGCTCACAGATGGGTGTGAGAAGAACTTTTGAAAAGGTTCAATATAGAGGATCTTGGCATCTAATGACCCTAGATGGATACATAGAATATTAGTAGCAGAGGAAGTTACTTGTCACTCCAGTACATAATGTTTCAGTGCATAGATTATGAAAGGTAGAGGGAGAATGATGCTCCGCTTCAGAGGAAGTGACTGTAAAAGATCCCAAGGTTTGACATGGTATGATAGGATGGATAGCTTACTGATGACTCTAGGATTTACTAAGAGTAAAGCAAATTCCAACCTTTTCTTCAAGGTTGAAGGTGGAATACCAGTGATGCTCCTATTCTATGTCGATGACTTGTTTCTAACAGAAAAGAGGAACTCATTAAAGTTGAAAGAAGGAGACTTGCTACCGAGTTTGAGATGAAGGAATTGGATATGATGCACTACTTTCTAAGCATGGAGGTGTGGCAAAATGTGGATGGAATCTCCTTGGGACAAGGGAAGTATGCAGTAGAGATTCTAAAGAGGTTTAGGATGATGGACTGTAAGGCCATGACCACACCTATGGCATCGAACCTGAAGCTATTGAGTGATGCTTCATCAGAAACAGTTGATGCTACAATGTATCATCAGAGGATTGGTTGCTTGATGTACCTGACGAATACAAGACCAGATATTTGCTTTGCTGTGAACACATTCAGCTAGTTCATGACAGATCCAAGACATGTTCACTTGATTGTTGCAAAGCATATTCTGAGGTACCTTAGGGGTACATTTGAGTATGGGATCAAGTATGAGGCGAATCAGAACATTAACCTGGAGGCTTATGTGGATTTGGATAAGGTAGGCAGTTCCATTGATAGGAAGAGCACTTCTTGGTGTAGCAGGAAGCAGTCCTACATGGCACTGAGTACAACCGAGGAAAAATATGTTGTCAGTTGCTATTTGGGAGGTAGTATGTTTCTTTTGAAAACTATTATTTGATTTGGTTGATCTGACTTGCATTTTTGTATGATGCAAAGAGAAGTAGTGATCTAGATTGAGATCTCTTGAAAGAGGGAGTTCTAGCATAGCCAATGAGATAGGTTGTCTGAGCATAAATCCTAGTGAAGCGCGTAGGTTGCTCAGACGTAATCGGTCCTATAGGTTGTCCTTGGATGTAATCGATACAGGAAAATATCACAGGTAAGCCTTGGACCTAATCCTCCCTGATGTGATTCTATGCTAGAAATGGCCAGAGTGAAGTTTGGTGTTCTCTAGATCAAGGTTCCTTCCAAGGGGAAGTGATGAGTCCATGAGCCCTTCTGACATGGTGAGAGGATTGGTTCCTTCCATGGTCAGATGTAAGTGCAGAGATTCTATGATATGATTGTGGGTTGTGTTACCACATGATCAGTGCAGAGCCATTCTGATGTGATTAAGGGATGTGTTCCCACATGATCAGATATAAGTGCTGAAGGCCATTCTCTGGGAGAATGGAGGCACCTGGTCAGTTACCAGGAACACTCAGCTTAGTGCTGAGAGGCTATTCTCTAGGAGAATGGAGGCACCTGGTCAGTTACTAGGAACACTCAGCTTAGTGTTGAGAGGCTATTCGCTGGGATAATGGAGGCACCTAGTCAGTTACTGGGAACACTCAGCTTAGTATTGAGATGCCATTCTCTGGGAGAATGGAGGCACCTGGTCAGTTACCAGGAACACTCATCTTAGTGTTGAGATGCCATTCTCTGGGATAATGGAGGCACATGGTCAATTACCAAGAATACTCAGGCTAGAGCTGAGAGCCATTCCTATGTGACTGTGGGATGTGTTCCCACATGATCATATGTAAGTGCAGAGCCATTCTGATGTTATTGTGGGATGTGTTCCCACATGATCAGATGTAAGTGTAGAGCCATTCTGATTTGACTGTGGGATGTGTTCCCACATGATCAGATGTGAGTGCAGAGCCCTTCTGACATGCTGGATTGGTTCCTCGCATGGTCAGATGTAAGTCCAGAGCCCTTCTAACATGTTGGATTGGTTCCTCACATGGTCAGATGTAAGTACAGAGCCCTTTCAACATATATGTTGGATTGGTTCCTCGCATGGTTGAATGTAAGTGTAGAGCATTTCTAACATAGATGACTAGATTGGTTCCTCTCATGGTCAGATGTGAGTGTTGGGCATGCCTTTCTGACATGTATGCTGGATTTTTTCCTCGCATGGTCAGTTGTAAGTGTTGGGCGGGCCATTCTGACTTAGGGTTAGATATAAGCACTAGAGAAGACCTACATGGAGGCTAGGCCTACAAACATCATGGAAAAGGTTTGGCTCTGTAGAACTTCCTATGATGAGAAGAATGAAGAGATAGCACCTTTGATCGAGATAGCAGAAGCAATGATGATGACGAACAGTTAATGATCCAGCTTTGATGATGATCCAATGATGATCTAGGTTTGATCCAGTGATGATCTAGTTTAGATGATGATCCAGCTTTGATGATGATCTAGTGATGATCCAATGATGATCCAGTTTGGATCATGATCCAGTGATGATCCAGCGTTGATGTTGATCGAGATTTGATCCAGATAAGAAGACTTGTACTGATGAATTGTTTCAAGAGAATACTTTCCTGGTTAAGAGGGAGTGTTGATGTATTTGTAACTTCAAAATATATTCACTTGTATATTTTATGTATTGTACCCCGTTGTTTATTCCAGGAAGTATCTGTAATGTAATTGAGTCATGTCATACCCCGATGTTCCGATCGGGAGATTCAATAATGTAAACAAGTCATGTAAAGTCATTGAGGTTAACCCTCCATTGTAAGTCAGGGCAACAGTCCCCATAGTTGATTCAAGGTTAACCCTCCTTGTTGATCGGAGGGCAAATTCCTGTTGGCAGGCAACAACCTTCTCAATTTTTCTACTTTGCTGAATAAAATTGATTAGTTATCTTCTATATTTTATCACAAAATTATATAAGAGTGCCTTTAGAATCTTCGATTATGAAGGTACTCTCAATTAAAAGAAGAATTAATGATCATACTGGAATTTTAGGAAGCATTTTCATAAATTTAATATTTTAGCAGCTGTTAATCTTTTAATTTTATATATAATCAATTTTCATTATCATTTAATATTTGATTATATATTGATTCGATATATTTAAATTATAGCTTGCTAAATAGTTTTTTTTGGGATTAAATTAAAGATAATTGGAAATGCATTTTGAACTTGTTGCTGTTAGGTTTTATTGATTTCTTTTATACCTTTTGACAAAGTATTTATCATTAGTTTTTGTAATTTATATGATTAGGGTTGATGAATCAATTTAAATATCCTATTTTAACCCTAATGATATTCTTTTTTACATAAAAACTTTATCTTCTAAATACTATGCCATTTTATGTGTAAATAAACAAATTGTGGGAAGTTGTATATATGTTTCTAAAATAACCAAAGTTTACCTTTACATATCATTACAAATGTTTATAAAGATATTTGTGTTATATTCATAATAATTGATTTTAATCTAATATTTAGTTTTTGATAAAATTCTCCATCCGATCAAACATTGCAATAGGTCATATGATGATTTGAATTAAATGAATTCATCTTATAATTCAAAACTATATAATTTACTCTTCGAAGCATAAGATATGGTTTTGAATATTTAATTTATCATCTAAGGTTGATCTTGGTGCTTGGTTGGATTTACGAAACCCTAGGAGACATTATTGTTTGTAATGAAAGACTTCACATTAGCTGGTTTTAATAGCACGATTAACTTCCAAGTATGACTCCTTCCTGTTAATGTTTGGTAGTCGTGTGATTGCTATAGGATACGAATTGTTATTTTGTTAACACCTATTCAAAGGAATTTAATATGAAATAATTACCTTGATCAGATGTTTTCATATTAACATCATCCTATATGACATTTGTATTACATTCATGAAACGTTTGATTTCGAATATTTCGAAATGATTTTAGATCTTATCAATTTGATTGATGAATACATGCGGTGGTTTGATAGTGAAGTTCTCATGCGTAGAAACTAGTCTAGGGTTACTCTTTAGCTCTTCCAGAATCTTATAAGGGTTCATATTATGTCTGTACGAAGCTATCATTCCATTCTTTGTATTATCAATGCTTTGTTCTTTGTGTTATATGGTTATCAAACCCTTAATTGTATTGTTTTGAACATCGAAGTTCATTTAAAAATGGAGGTGTTAACATCATGATTTCTGAGAGTTTTGTTGGTCATGACTAGTCTGTCTATTACTCATAGCGCAAAACATTGGCACTTGTTTTCATTATTTCAAAAAATTGATTACCATGGCCGAATTTGGGGTTTTATTTCTTGTCACATATGAACCAATTATGGATTTGATGGTTCACATGATGCCTTTCACTTGGATCCCTATTCCTCCCATATTCACAATGACATTCATCCCAAATCAAGACCAGACTTGTAGTGATGAGAAAATGGCTCCTCTCAGTCGATTCGAGATCTCAGGGCCTGAGCTGGTGGAAGCTAATGAGGAAGTCGCTGCATTATTTGAAAAGATAGGTTGGGGTTCATTCTTTAGATGTTTTAGTGGTCATAATACTGAAGTCACCGAAAAATTCACTCTTAGCCTAAAGGAGAATGTAACTCAAATTGGGGGGTTTCAGTTTATAATTGATGAAGACAAAATTGCAGAAGCAACGAAGCTTCCTCAGACTGGAGAACTTGGTTTAAAGTAGGAAGGGTTGATAAAAGGGGATGCAAGTCATTGCTTTTACCCTTAACTGCTAATGCAAAGCTTAAGTTTTGGGTTTCTGTTAAATTCCTAAAACCAAAATGGAAAGTGTCTTATGAAGTTTTAGTCAGGTATGTTTCCTGTGACAACCACCTCTCTCATATCCATTATTATCATCTAAGATTGTTATTAGCTTTGAAGGGTTGTAAGCTTAATCTCCCTTTCTATTTGCTTCAAATATTGAAGAAAATGGCACACTCTATGCAAAATACTGTAGGAAATCCTGATGGAAGCTTGTTCCACCATGGTTTAATTAAGATTCTGGTTCAACACCAGTTATCCCTTATTGGTAGATCTTGGGATGAATTATTGACTAAAAACTAGCTAGGGTCGACATGGTATTGGCCTAATCCTCCTCCTAAAACTCACAGAAAGCATAGGGCTTCATTGGAATCTGAAGTAGATGATGTTCATAAAGCTGAGTCAGGGGTTAGTAAGTTATAGGAAGGAAGTATGCCTTTAGATACCCATATTGGTAATGATGTTCCAAGTAAAATTGATCCATTAGATGCTAGAACTAATAGGGACCCATCTTCATCTGTCAAACGTTACAGCGCATCTACAAAGGTGGATAGTAAATCAATGAATGCTGAAAATTTTGATCCTCTTACTCATGAATTCCTCTCTGATTTGTGCACTCTTAAAAAACCTTGTGATGAATCTACACGAAAACTTCAACAGTTAGCACAAGTTTGTTGTGATATAAAAGATTCTAATCCAAAGGGTTCTGTGTCTATTGGTACACGAATATTTACTCGAAGCAGGACTACAACCTCCATTCCAGTTACTACTCAACAGCTTAAAGAGATTCCTCTAATCAAAATTGATAGTGAAGATGATGAATTATCCCCAGTTCATAATATTTCTCTTGGCAATGATGAACAGTATGTTGAAATGAGTCATCCCATTGTTTCATCGATAAATGAATTCACTGATCAGTCTTCTCCCTTTAGGTATGGACAGAAATCTTCGTTTACTGGTGATTCTTCACCCCCAAAATGGGTACGTCAAGGGAAACGGGGTATATATATTTCTATATATAGTTTTTTTTCAATATCACATTATCTTATAATAAAATAAGAATGATAGGCTAATTTGTAGGTATCTATAGAAATGATTTAGAGGTTAATTTGTTTTCATTTTCCATAAACTAGGGTTTTTTAGACTTCCCATTGGTCTCAAGTTGCTCATTGGCCTTTGGAAGTTTCCTAGAAGTTTTGGAGAAGTTTTCGAGTTTCCAGGACCAATATGTGGGCATTTTAGGAGTTTCATGCAACGTAGTTCAAAATTAGTGCATATGGAGAAAAATTGATTAAACATATGCATATACAAATATGTTGTGTCCATTCACTTATGCACCAAAACAATAAGCCTGAATCATTGTATGACAAGAACATGATTTGGAAAAACTTGAGAGAAGGTAAGTAGGTATAAATCGAAAGTTATGGCAATCCATATGGTAAAAATGGCTTTTAGGCTTGAATTCTTCTGAGTTTGCAATACTATGTAAGGTCAATGTTGAAATAGATTCAAGCCTCTCTCTACTAATTATCAGTAGTCAAGAGAATGACTATGTTTTGTTGATGGATTATCTTGTTGGTTACTTGTTTATGGTGGCCAACAGTCTGCTCTGTCTAGAATGCCAATGCTTACACCTTAATTCACTTGAAGTTCCTTCTGATACAAGTCCCCTCACAATTCCACATGAGACAAACAAGCAAACACAAATGGTAAACATTCAAAAATTATTTAAAGTTTCTCCATATGGAAAGGAAGATAGCCATAATCTCAATCCTTGTTTTAAATATCGGTCAACTTAGACTCAAACTTGGTCGAGTTGACCGAGATGACCCTCCAACAAGCTGACTTATTCTTCAAACCAAATCGAGTGATCAGTTTAGTACCAAGCTGATCAACTCAGTCGAGTCCCGGCCTCAACCAACTGAGTTGTCTGCCAAAAATAATCTAATATGTTCAGTTACTCTGTAGATTTGGAAATAGTAAATGGTAATGTTAAATTCTTAATGTCACTTTTAATTAAATTGTTAACATTACCATTAAGTGTTTCATGATGTTTGAAAGTGGTTCCAATCTCACTAGACTTCATATACAAAAAGTGGAATTTTAGATCCCATTTCGAATTCAACAGACTTAATAGTTTTCAGGATTTCAAGATTGCAAATTTCCACCAAATTCTATCATGTATGAGAGTATGGAATTGGCATTTAATCAAGCACATCAACCCCTCTATATACCTTGATGTTGGTGGTGTTGATGGTTGAATTCTTCTCTCATGAACTTAATAAAAATGTACTCTTACTCAAACAAAACCACTTATCACGAGAAGTTTTTTCTACCTTATTTTAAGGATTGGATTACGATGTTTGGTCAAAATTGCAGGGTGTTGAGTCATTGAATAATGTCCCTGTTTCCAAAACTTTGGGGGTCACATTTCCAATACATCATCATTTTGGAAAGTCGTCCTCTTTTCCCTATTTTGTGCAACTTAGAATATAACTCTAACCCTAAAGCTATGAGATGAACCCTAACCTTATGCTTCTACCTGTTCAACTAGAACTACCACTGCTACTACAGTTGTAGATGACCTTAAGGAGTTCTGGCTTAAGCCAAATGATGATGCCATTTCCTATGTCAATGCTAGTCCTAATTCTAGTTCTATTTCTAATTCTAGTAGTGATGTGAGTTTGAATGATCATGTTGATCAATAACATGTATGATGTATGATGTGGTGGCATCATAGAATCTTGTTGTTTGGACTCTATGGGCCATTTAGGCTTAATTGATTATGTATTTTGTCCCAAATATGTACTATATTGTTGCACAATACACTTCATGTCATTTTGATTTATTCATCCTTATATGGTATATAGCAGTGAAGCATGAATCGAGAGAGACTTGCAAGTACTCGTGAGTTTGAGCGAGTCGAAGTCCAAGCTAAGTAACCAACCCATACTCGCCTAAACTAGAAAACACACTCCACTCAGGAGACTCAACACACACTCACCCAAACTCAGCATGGAATCACCTAGAAAATCACCAAAGATTGGACCCCATAGATGCCAAGCCTTGTGCAGTTTTGCATGATAAATTTTGGAGGGAAAAACGACATGGGAGAGGTTATAAAGGGATCATATTCAATCACTCATTCACCAATCATAGATGATTCAGTCGCCTTGTCATTGAGAAGGGGAAGGAGGTCGATCAGTCGTGGAGGAGGTCAATGTTGGTCACTAGTGGTCTACACTCTGCTCATTCGTTGGTGGTATATTGACTTTGCTCATTTGTGGTTGTTGTTGATGAGTTGTCTAAACTTAGACAACTTCTAACGAGTTGGGAGTCATTCCCAAATTAGTAATGGTTTGTTTTTTTCATTTATTTTATTTTATTTATGTTATAAATTATAATATGATTTTATTGTTTTATAAATTATTTTTTTATTGTTTTTAATTTTTCTTTTCATATTTGCTACCAATTATTTTTTTTATTGTTTTTATTGTTTTAAGTTTGTAGCAAATCTTTCCAATTCATTTTCTTTAAAATTTAAATATTTAATGTATTTTTGAGTAAACAGAGTCATTAAATTCAAATCAACATAAGATAAAAGAAAACATAAGAATTGGGTTTTTTTAAAGAATAAAGGAAAATAGGACATCATCATTCCATTTCAAGCTTATGAAAATAATTATATGCCCAATTCAACACTTGTGCACAACAGCCAAAAGCATGCCACCCAACACAATGTTGTCCAGCCAAGGGAGGAGGGAAAATGGCCAACAATACTCAGAATGTTGTCCAACCAAGGGAGGAGGGAAAATGGCCAATAATACTCAGCCTGCTGTAGAGCATTCAATGTAACTATAGTAGGCATGCCAACCCTTGGATTAAATTTGTTTAAGATCCAAGGGTTGGCATGCCTATTGCAGTTACATTAAATGCTCTGCAGCACGCTGAGTATTTCTGACCAAATGCCTAGCGATGGATCGTACAAGCCTGAGGAAAAAGAGAATGCTTCTGTCAGCCCAGAGTATGGCCTACCCACTATTCAATGCCTTTATTGGAAGTGAATTACAGCTGTCTGTAAGTTAATTTAAGAACTTAATTGCTGATTACAGGACTCAGTTCAAGATACAGTCAAAAAGAAAGAGTCACATCCCATCCAAAGAACTAGGTAGTAAAGAATTAAAGTACCCAACCGCTTCAATTACAGAATTATAAATTCATCTGAGAAAGTGCAATAGTTCTTTTATCACAGCCCCCGATCAATCTTCAATCATTAAATGGACAGTCCATAACTACTAGCTGTTGTAATTAACTCCATCATTGATAGCAATTGATTCTATGCAAGAATTAATAACAATTCAATATCAGATTTACATTTACATAGCAATCTATAAATGCAGCTTAAAACCAAATTCCACCACATAACAATCACAATAAAACTTATAATAATAATATAAAAATTACCCTAAAAACTCAAATGGGAAAACCATCAACAATTGCTGAGTTCTCTATTTCGGCAATCTCTGGTTACAATGCAGTTTATAGCTCTCTCTGCTTCCTCCTCCCTTGGCCAGCAAAAGGCCCAAAACCCCTTTGAGAGAATTACAAGAAGTTTATAAGAGGGCTGGGGTAATGGGAAGGCCATGAGGTTGAGCTTTTGGTTACCATTTCTCTCCACTATTACTTTTAATTTTCTTTTGTCTCATTTGCTTTTACATTTCATTGTCCTTAATGATTTTCCTGGTCTCATTAATTTCTTTTCAGGAAGAAAAAAGCCTGTCCTTGTTATTCTTATTAAGAATCAAAGGGCATCAATCCTGCCATCCCATAAGTGGGTTACAATTAAGAATAATATAGCTGATAAGACAATAAATCTCCATGAGACACTGCCAAGGGGAAAGGCTATACAGAAGAGTGAAGGATCCCATCAAAAAAACTGTCTCATCATAAAAAATGGGTCAGTTGCATCAGCCTCATCTACCAAGAACCAAAGGGATCTGATCAACAATCTAAAAGAGGCCACTCTGTGAGCACAAGACTACAAATCAAAAAGAGGAGTAAGCTCCCCTATCCATGCTCAAAAGAGCTGAAAGTAACCATGAGAGACCAATTGGTCCTCCATAAATTCTGAGAAACAGCCCATACCAGGAGAAAAAGAGAGAGCAATTTTAAAGAGATGGTCAACAATCCGATTGTGCTCTCTGTAGATGTGGGTGAACAACAGATCCGAAAAGCTAATGATTAGCTTTTTAGTCTCCCTGCACCAGTGAAAGAGATCTGGAGGGGAGAGAGCAGTCGATCCCTTTGCCCAATTAATGATGACTCGTGAGTCACCGAATATGTGGGATAAGGGGATCCCCATCATTTGGGAAGAAAGCAGAAGAGCCCAGAGGCTAAGTAATTCTGCTTTGGTATTTGTGCCATATCTGACCCCCAATGTGAACTCAAAATGATGAGACTTGTTACCACCTAAGTTGTACTTAGTGGTTTTTATCAAGAGAGCCTGGTGAACCGGACAGGGTTAACTTGTTAGGACTTCAAAAAGACCTTTGGAAGTACTTCTGGGAAGTGCTTGTTGTATCATATCACATGTTCATACCCCATGGGGGAACTGTAATAAATGTTCTAGCATGATAGTGTCTATAAAAGACTCGGTCTCTTAGACTTCATTTGTCAATCCGATCAGCCCATGGTGTTTTTTCCCTTGGTTATTATTAGTTGTTGAATAAACGACTGATAATTTCTAAGTTTTTCACTCCATACCTCCAAAGTTGGGGTGGTCGGCTTGGCATTTGTGCCTATTGAGGTTATTAGAGTCTATGTGTCAATGTGTAAGCATTATAGACATCATTTTTGAGTCATATGAACATGTCTAAGTCCCCCTAGGTGTTTTTCAATTTTTCAATTTTTTAGTTTTTTCAGTGTTTTTTATTAAATTTTAAATTTTCCAAAACTTAGGCTATTTTTTAATAGTTTAATTGGAAAAATTGATTTTGTAATAAAAGTGGGCCAAATAATCGGTTTCAGTAATGTAGGTGCTCATTTTCAAGCTAAGAGCACCATGTAAACCCATGGACCCACTATTTCCTAGTTTTGAGTGATTTTCCATCACTCAGGTCAGAAAGCCCCAAAAATCAATTATTGATTATTTTAATTAATAAATTGATGAATAATGGAGCAAATCCAAAATCAATAAATCAATGGATTCTCAGCCGATTGGATTGAAATCAGTCAGATATGAAGCAGATTGACTGGATCTGACAAATCCTTGACTGAAGGAGGTGATCAAATCAGATCCAGAGTTGATCTTGAGCATCCTTTATGGGGAATTTCACCCTCTCTCTCTCCTCAACACATTTTTGGCTCAACTGGATGATTTTTGGTGGATTCTTCAGTCAATAGGTTGAGGTGTCAGTCAGATCAGCCCCCCGATTGACAGTTGCACTCAGTGAGACTCAGATCTGGCTCAGCTAGACACAGATCAGGCATTGATGGACTCTCCATCAGTTGATTTCACTTGATTCCATGAGTAATTGCGCCCCCGCTGGGCTGGATGGCCTGTAAATTGTATATATCCAGGCACATCCTCCTCTTCCAAGCTAGTTAGAGCTGGACTGAAGGGCTTGCCATTGTAACTGTGTACTGATCTTATTTTGTTGAATAAATAAAAGGTTTGGAGGCTCAATTGTGGAGTATATTTCATGTGTGGATTGTCATTGTCTTGCTGCAATCGAGGTGAAACTGCTATTTTTCCATTTTTTTGCACTTAATTATTGTCTGCCTGAATGGTTTCTTAAATCATAAGGATAGATCATTGTAAGTAAGCTTACTTACTTTCTATTTGCTGCATATGTTTGAATGAGTTAATACCTGTATGTTAAATAAGGTTATTTGCATACTGTATCATCCCTTTCTCATATGTATCTTCAGATCTGATAGTTCTGTATGCAGGAATTGTGTTGTAGCTTACAGGTTTGCCGTAGATAGAAGATCTATGGTTCAGGTTTGATTCCATTGATTTCCAGCAGAGATTGCTAAGATCATGCCCCTCGGTGCTTCTCTACCAAGGTCCCTCTGCAGATCTGCTTCAACAACAAGCCCCTTTCT
>LPNX011203043.1:18370-31450 GCA_001517045.1 Pseudotsuga menziesii | reverse complement strand
TTATCAGAACAAGTATACCCCATGATCTAGCTAATATATGCACTGATTTGCTTGGTCTAAGCGCACATCACAGCTTGTAAGGGCCAAATGAAGTCTGATAACATCAGTTCATCCTGTGTTGGTTACTAACTAGTAAACTTCCCAGAAATCAATGAGTGCCTGGTATTCGATCATGTCAAAAGGCCAATTCAAAAATGTACAATGCAGTTTCCTTATCAGCTCGTGCTAGTAATTTGCAACCATTAGCTTCACCAATAATCCCCATAAGAACACTGTCCATCCAAGAAACGATGGAAATGATTGGAATCCCTAACAATTATTTCTCACCCAAGGACACTGGAACCTCACACAAACCAACCCATATCGATAACTATGAAGACAAACGCTAAGAAAAGACAACTCCAAAGCTCATGCCTGGTTACTTAAAAGTCAAGACCATCTATATTAGAACTCATTTAATTATTGTGACAAACACTTGTATGAAAATAGCAAAGCTCCTGCAGTAAAAGTGAGAATGAATTAATTCCTTCATACCAGGTCTGTTAGCTCTCAAAGTGTAGCATCCCTCCAAGTATAAATTTTCACCTTGTCTTTTGGCTCCTTGCCTCTAACTGCAAATTCCTCTGCAGTATGATGACTTCCAAACTGCAAAAACCCCAATAGAGAAACATGGTCGTGAAAACTAGAAAATATAGACCAGTGCTGTTAATATTGCACTATGGCAAGTACTCAATGAAATGGATATACATAAAAATTTTGCATCCAGAGATGAGATTATTCTAGCCACTACCTTTCCAAGTTTTAACAGAGACCAAAAATCATAAAGCATACCAGAACCTCAGTAAAAAGTATTTCTGGTTTGAGTAACAAATACACTTATCTCATGGGTACAAGAATTACTATGAACAAAAAGTTGGTGAAATATTAACTCCTTGTATTGCAAAAAAAATTATTTTATGCATTCAAAATCAAACTTTCATTGAAAACCATGAAGAAATTCAAGAGGTCATTGGTTCACTAGTGAGGTTGATGGTGTATTGAGCTGTCCACCAGGGTTTCACTTCTCCTGTAGTTTGCCCCGCCAACCCTCCCCCCGATCCAAATGGAATGACAAAAAGGGATGAGGACGATTGCAAGTACTGGGGAAATATGGCAAAATAGATACCCCTTCGACCTAGCACCTAAGTTGAAGGAATTTCTTATCATGCAGTGCAGCTCCTGACCTCGGGGTGGTGTTTCTCAGAGCTTCTAACAAAAAAATCTTGAAGAAAAACAAACATCTCATTTGTGCTTTCTGAATCTAATATTTTTTAATTTTGTATCACTCTCACATATATGTAGGCCAAAGGCTAAAATATAGAAAGGAATCTTGAACGTATATAACCTGCACTGCATTAGGAATTTAGGATACACACATAATGTGCATAGAAGAAGTATTTGCAATATTTTATCCCAATTTTGTCTGAGGACTGAATTGAATATTTCACAAGCAGACTGAGCACCATGTGATTTGAAGGATATCCACAACCTTATTTATCCAATAAATGCTTAAAATAAAGTACTTTTCACATACCTTGGTAAAAACCCGAAGTAACAACGGACAAGTCTGCAAACAAAGCAAAGCAAGAAAATATCAAAATTAAGAGGATACACACAAAGATACTTCTCAAGGACCTTTTGCCCCCCAATTTGAGTGCACAGTTGTGCAAATGCAAACATTCCAAATCTATAAAAACTATGCTCTTATATCCATTCCTTGCATAAGAGAATAAAGAACTATCTCTCACGCAACCTGCACAAGTGTCCAAAACATTTACGGGCATATATTTCTATCCTCTCCTACATAGAACCCCATCCCAGCACCGGTAAAACCTATGCATGCCAACATATAAAAGCACATAATCGGAAAATGCAAATAGATGCAACCTCTCATTGCAGTCAACCTGAACAAAACATGGCAATTTCCTCTATTGGTATGTAGTATGCACACAAGAGATAATCATTGTGCTTGTTTCCTCTGATTCAAAACACACTCTCAACAGAATAGTAAACCTATTATTTATGTTAGTGTAAAAACTACAGGAACAAAATGACAACAATGATGCCAAAAGTGGTGAACAAGAATTTTGTGAAGATTTATGACCTGTCCCAAGATAACATTAGCCCTATGCATTATGACCTGTCCCAAGATAACATTAGCCCAACTGCAATGCAATGCAACAGCAATGACCCTCACCTTAAATAGAGAGTGAAAGGGAAATTCAAGGGAAGAGAAGTTCATATTTTAAACTATATTATGAACACAGTCTTTTCAGCTTTTCCATACCAGTATAAATCCATGCTAAATAAAGATTTCTTCTGCATAAAGAACTTGTTTTTTTTTTAATTTGAAATCAAAATTCTTTAAGCAAACATAGATTACTCATCGGTTTGGGGCATTCTGTCAGCCTCAGTGTGACCTCTGCAAACCCTCCTCTTTTGCAAACCCTCCTTTGCCGCCCTCTCCTCTGCGAGCTCTGTCCCCTGCGGCCTTATCCTCTTCGGCCCTCTCCTATTGTTCACGAGATGAAGAATTACCTATTGACCACTGTGTTGAGTTGTGTAATTTTTTCCCTTGTCAATGGAGTTGCTATGCTTCAGCCAAATAAACATTTTTTAATGCAACCCTGTCAAACCCAATAAGCCACTCACTTAAGCCGGTAACAGCGCATATAATCTCTTTACATAAGCCATCCATTAACTGCATACACATAGCAGCCATCCATGGTTAACAACGCATCCCGTCCGGGGGTTATCTCTCGGTTATGGATTGAACGGGGTCTGGATTGAGCAGGTACATCTTATATCTTGTCTGTTGGTAACTTGCATCTCCTTCCTCTTAGCCAGTGTTGATGTGGGCAGTTTAACTCGAAGACATACCTGTCTGTATACCCCTCCTTAGTCCCGCCAGGGTGCAAGTCTAAAAGAAATAATAGATTTCCACCATCGATTTGGATCCAAGGGATGAGAGCGCTTGGTGGGTAGAGCACTATAGTTACCACTCCCATAGCACAAAATATAATTGCAATTGTTAACGTATTAGGAAGCCTGCTCCAATCCTATCCATATGTTTGTATTTATATGAATGGAGTAAACAAAACCAACTTTGAACCATTCTCTCGTAGGTTGTGAACTATCTCATAGGTTGTGAACTATTTGTATCATATGTGCAATAATATGCATCATGTTGGTATTTATTTGTTATTATATTTTTTTTATATACTTTGACACTAATGCTTAATGTATTTGGTCTGGTACATGTCATGACCAAGTTCCTATTAAAGACCATAATTAAAACAATGCACCTCATTTACAATAAGAACTTTTGTAGTGATTTACAATCACAATATCAATAACAATTTTATAAGCAACCACATATATAACACTAATGGCATTGTTGTCTTGGGTAACATGCCTAAAAACAATTTAGTTATGGATATTTCCAGTAGAGTGAAAACTAAACCAATTAAGTGTATTTATTTAAATAAATGACCAATATGAGGCTAGACATCGCTTAAGCGACGCTTATGAGACTAGCCGTCGCTTAAGCGACACTTGTGGCCACATTTAAAAAAAAAAAAATTATCCTTGTGATTTTTGGTGAGTTTAAAAATAGAAATCCACGCACCGTCGGATTTTGGATCGAAATGTAGTAGTGTATGGTTATGAGCGCATAGGCTAGAGATGGTGATAATTGCAAATGTAAAGTACTAGAAGCAGTAACTTCAGCAGGATTGAGACTTGTAAAAAACCATAACAATTGGTTATTGATTGGAGTGATGAACACAATCAAAGCAGCAAGAACCATACCTTTGAAGCGCTCCGGCTGGTCACTACAAGATCCTAAACTGACTTATTGTCTACAAAAATAGGGTATCAAGTGAAAAAACAGGGGAGCGGGGGTCGAACGATACCTTCAGCCTAGAAATACGAAGTTGACGTGTTTTTTTGGCCATGCATTGGATGCATTTGGTAAGTTTACGTGGAGGAGGTGCATTCGAATGGCCTGTTCTCGAGGGGATGCAGGGATTTGATGCTTCTATCTAGGTAACGATACGGTACTAGTTCTAGTACCTAATTCGTAATTTACATAGGAACATAATTTTCCTTTGGAACGTGCTTAACCGGGTTTGTTTCAATGATGCAGCAGGGATAAAGATGGTCAAGAAAAAATTCATGCAATTGCTTTGTTGGATCTCTGAAGATCAAGGTGCATGGCCCTAATATTACTAATAGAAAGTAGACAACTTACAAAAATTACACTTCATTGCCAAATTTGCAATTTTCCATGACACAATTAAAATGACTAACATAAATGACTAATTCATATTCTTCTAGCTAGTCATTTTTTATGCCGTGACTAAATTAGTCATTTATTTTAGTCATTTTTAACTCTGTCACTTATTATCTATTCATATTTGTTAATTGGTGACTAAATTAGTCGTTAATTTTAGTCGTTTATAGTTGGGTCAATCAAAATTGCTCATATTTAGTTGTAAATCACTTGGAAAACCTGTGGTGACTAGAAATTTTAGTCACCTAGTAGCTAATTCCTCATTTTGTACTAGTGAATGGTTCAGAAGGCTGCTGCTCAGATCAACGATCCAGGAAAAAAGCGCAAGTGAAAGTGCGGAATCAGAGAGTTAAATGTTGAACTTTGTAAAAAAATTGGATGATCCAGCTTTGGATTTCCGCTTTGCACAAAAGGCAGAAGCATGGAAGCAGAAGATGCAAGTTTTTCCTATAAAAAGGTTACAAACCTGATTTATGACTTTTGCATATGTCCAATGGTCCAAAAGGTTTCCACGTATATCAATCGCTCAGAAAGGTGGAAAAGAGAAGTGTGGAAGTGGAGATGCGAAGGCAGAAAGTTAGAGTTTAAACATCAGATAAATTGGACAATCCAACTTCCAATTTCCGCTTTCCAGAAGTGCGGAAGAGGAAAGACGGAAGTAGGAAAATTAAGTTTCAGCTTCATGAACATTGGTTTTTTCTAGTTCTGATTTTTGCTTTTTGGAATGGCGTAAGTGGAAAGGTGGAGGCAGAAAGATTAAGTTTCAACATTGTTAACATTGGTGTTTTTGGTTCTTGTTTTTTGCTTACCGGAAGGGCGTAAGTGGAAAGGAGAAGGCTAAAAAGTAAAATTTTAACTTGATAAAATTGGTAAGCCCGTTTCCCACTCTCCGGAAGGGTGGAAAGAAGTTGTCAAAATGGCATGATATGACGGTCCAAATCAGACCTGATCCATCTTTTATTTAATCTGAGCCGTTCATCTTCTGTTTTGTTTTTTACTGTGAATCATTGGGGAAATTGACAAATTTTCCTCCTGAATCCTAAACTAATAAATTTGTCAGCATAACAGGGAATTGGTCATTATTTGTTTCTTGTTTATTAATCCATGCATATCATTATGTTGAAATTCTATGAATGATGGTGGTGCCCGTATCAGATATATCTGTCATGGTGTTTCTTTGTGTTACAGGTGCTACATTTCACCAAGCAGATGGGCGATTGTGAGATCGGGTAAATGTGGAAGTTTTTAACAACTGAGATTCCTGGTCAATACATATATGCGGTCCTGAATAATTCTATTTTTTAACTTGTGCGAATGAAAAAAATCTCTCAGATCTGTGGGATTGGTTTAAATATGCAGAAAATTTAAGGAACACGTGTTTCCATTAGAACAGGGCCTATGTAACTTGTTTTATTTGTTGTTTTATGAAACCATTAGATTTATCCAGGTGGGAATATAAGAAGCTTGGGAATCTTTTAGGTGATGGATAGAATTAGTATAAATAGGGGTGGAGAGCTGCATAGTAAGGACTTTTTCCTGGTGAAATAATTATGGACTATAGTTGTAAAAGAGCTACCTCTTTGCTAATAAGAAGGATCATTTTGCTGGAACAAAGGTGTTACGGAGAAAACTTCCTATGGCTTGGGGTACCACAACAAACAGAGTAACCGCAAAAATCAATCCTTTCCTATATGCAAGAGAAACCAAATATCTAACACTAAAGGATCTCGATACATACCTTATTCTGAACGGTTGATGTAGATCCCCATTGACCTTTTCCACTCTCGCTTGTATAAGTAATTTGCTATCTCAACATTTAGCAAACAAGACAAGCATGCTACATATAATTGTGTTAGACCTACTCTAGCATATATAATCAATAACATATAAGCATTTAAAAGCATCCATGGATTCAATACCCATTTAAATACACATTATTGGATAGGAAAAGATATTTCTATTAATATAAAATAGAGATTACAATAGTGACAACCTCTATCGGGACGTCTGCGAATCGGAGAAACTGAGTCCTCCACCTAGGCCTCCACCACTTCAATCCTCCATCTCTCGATAGCAAGCTCACAAGCAAAGGCAAGCTTGGGAAGAACAAAAAGTGCTCCAAGGGACAAAGGGATGCAGACTCAAGTATAAGATCTGATAGTAATGGACTATAGTTCTCTTGCTCTTCAATTCCTCCCCTTTCAATGTATCCAAAGGGTTTGTTATATAGTGCTTCAATGGGGTAATGGAAGGTCAAATCTGAGTGATATCAAGGCATATGGAAGGCCAAAAGACAAGTGATTCAGATCCACATCAAGGAAAACTCCAAAACTATTTGGATTTTTGCACACATCCCGATGTACGCGAGTTTAAGGGTCAAATCCACGTATATACGCGAGAATGGGTTTAAAAGTTGCGTATATCAAATAAGACATGTTTTTAGGGATGATATTGGAAACATCAAAGGTATAAAAATGGTCCATGGGGTCTAAAGAGTCTGTAGAGGGACAGGGAAGGCCATAAAGGTGTGATCCACCATGTGTGGCAAAATCAGCTGTAACAGATGCCCCCTTATGTGTGAGGTCAGAGGGGTCATACGATGGCCGAAATACATTATAATTAGTCCATCCTAGAAGTGGAGTGATGAAGAAACAGGTGGAAGAACCAGCCATCCAATAGTACAATACAATAATCAAACTCTGCACATAACTCCAAGTAGACATAGCAGTCCCGGATACATAAGAGCACAATGGCCATGAATAGGCATGATGCAAAATATGACACGTGTGGTCATCGCCACGTACAATATAGATATATTAGAATCTCCATGATGAAGATATACAAACGATCATGATCTCCATGAAAGCTAAAAATATATAATGGATCAAGATCTCCATAATGGCTGGAAATATCTGACATGTACTGGAATCAAGTCACGAGAGCTGAAATCTCATGAACACTAGCATGATCAAGGAGGTAACATATATGAAATGCTACTAATCTGGAAGGTCTTCTACACAATCCGCTATGAGTACATTTCCTACTATGCGAATAGAGGTGTCGAGGTTGAACATAGTAGTCCATCATCTGATTACTGGTCATTGATGTATACCGTTAACATACGCGAGATCACCCACCGATAATGGAAATGGGAATCAACATACTGGAGTACAAACTAACAAGTTTGAATAAAGGTGTTGAGGTCAAACACTTGAAATGATCCATCGATCAGAGGACATTGATGTATTCCCAAAAACTGTTGATGGTGAGAGAATTTGCCACTGATGACTGCAAGTCTCAAGGCACTCAAAATGACTCTAGATTCCTATCCCAGAATAAATGATCTGAATTCTATGTGATGAAATCTGCTGAAAGGAGGGAATTAAGGCATCCCCCATCATCCAACACAAGGTACTCAACAAAGCTGTATAATGTGGAAGGACTCGATCATCAAGTGCACGAACGAGTATTGGTACCAGGAATGGCCGACATGCAAAGTCAAGATAACTGAGGAATGGCCGACTTAGGTTTCAACTTCCTTCGAACAAGAGCATAAAGGTGAATGGTGACTGAATGTAGGTAGCATAGACTCGATATACAAAACTGGGACATCTTTACGACACAAGAGGCATCAACAGAAGGTCCATAGGGATAGGAAGCTTAACCAGTCGGTGGAGATAAACTCATAGAAATGAGTACAACTCCTAAAGTCAAACTATTAACCCAACAAACAGATGTGATATACAGTGCTCTATTCAAAGGCGACATGACTCGACTACTGCCAAAGATAACATATTTTCTTGTCTGGATTTTTGGTTTTTTTATTTTTTTGGACTTTGTCAAATATTTTGAAAATCTTGAAAAAGAATAAAAGTGCTTTATAGTTACAAACTAGGAGGAGACAAGTGTCAATGGACAAACAAACTAGCTCTAAGCAGTGGAACATACCTATGCTCAATGCAAGGACACATGTGTAGGATAACGACACTTGGGGGAAGGTCCCCCCCCCGGTAAAAATGGGGAATCAAGCTGAAAAAGATATATAAAATGGCTCTGCATGGCTAGACATGAGACAAGATTGAGCTATATGGTTGATAATCAAAGTCAGGAAAGCCGACATAAGGCTCAATGAGGTAGGAAAAACTCATGATAATGCAATTACAACTTGACATAAGGGAGTCCTGGGGGAAGAAGGCTAGCAAAAAGATCACTGAGGAGTATGAGGCTCTTGCGCAAAGACAATTTAGATACTATACAAAGGACTCTCACACCCTAAAGGGAAAAAATGTCAGCATGGGCACCAAATGCAATAAAGGAGCTAACTAGGGCACCCATGTATGGTCAAGCTCTACCATTCACATCATGTCACTTCTAAAACAGTGAGAAGGTCCCGTGACAAGATAGAATGGGTTCGTACCTAAGGTTATCATGAAACGGTCATAAGGTCATGCAAAATGCAAATGTATATGACATCTAACCTATATGCTAGTTTAGACATAATACCTGAAATCGGCATGAACGGGTCAAAATAACGGTTGAAACAGCGCTCAAAACGGTCTCCTACATCATAAGATTAGTCCAAACCGGTCCAAAACTATAGAAAGGGGGTAAAAATTTTCAAATTTTTCAAAATTTTTCCTATAAATAGTAAAAAATTCAAAAATTACATATCATTTGAAACTTTTTATCTATTTGAGCTTAGAACTTCAAATGCGAATTTCAGGAGCTTCGTCCGACGAAATTCGACACTGCTTGTTCCAGGTAACTCCTCATGTCCTCCTCTTCCATTTTAATGTAAATTTTATCAATTTACATAGTCAATTTTTTAGTTTTAGGTCAATCTAGATTAGTCTTCTCAGCCCACACAGAAATCAAGGTTTTTTCCACGTATAGGGCTGGCTATATGCAGAAAAACCGCCCAAACCCACGTACATATGTGACTGTTTTGCAAACAGTCACATATGCGGCCATGCACATGATTTTTTAGGTGAAATGATGACCAAAAATTATTTTTAATGTGCAGAATGGTCCTAGAATGGAGGGAGAGGGAACATGGAGACGTAAAAGAGGATGTATGGGGTGATTTGATGGCTCAACAAACTCTTCGTGCATGTGGGCTATACAAGTTTTGGTGTCTTGGCATCCTAAGGGCCAAACCAAGACTACTTCAGATGCTAGTAGACTACTGGGATCCTGAATCAAAGTCTTTCCATATTGACAGTATGTCCCTCACTATAGAGGTGGAGGACATATACTTCATTACAGGATTGTCCCGACGGGGAGAGGTGGTGAACCTACGCTCTCGCGAGCCCTGAGGTGGTCTCACCATTGATGAGTATATTGCAGCATACTATTTTTTGGACACGGAGAAGGTTGGGAGTCAGATCCCGACAAACTCCATCCAGGTACTAGGCCTGAAGGCGATACTACTAGCACTTGGCAGGATAGTAGGGCTAGCCTCACTCCACCAGGCCTCACGGACATTGATGTTCTATGCAGTGGAGTTCATGAGACCCACAATCTACAACTGAAGTACTACGTTGTTGAGTAACATGAAGCAGCATCTTAGTGACTGCAAGATGGGCAGGGTATGAAACTTCGGTTTCGGCAGTATACTGAGCACGTTCTTCTTCGAGCGTGTTCCAAGGCTAAGTCCTAGATTTAACGTTCCTCCTCAAGGGGTTTGAGATCTGGCCCAATGATGTTGGGAAGATGCTATGCACAGACTGGGCGGAGGTAGGGTGTCCAACCCCTACCCAACTAATTTCTTTCCATGGTGGCGGTGGCTAATTATTGCCATCGATGATTACCCTTATGCAGGGATAAATTTTTGGGGAGATCCCGACATGCCCCTCCCACCATGATCAACATATGGTGACATTGGTAACAAATCCCAACCGTCTTTTTAATTTTTTTGGATTATTAATTTTTTTTGTGTTTTTTGATATATAGACTCAAAAGACATGTTTTTGCGTGGTGACACATAGTGACAACCTGTCATGTGTGTGCAAATGTTGGACCATGGTGACCTGAAGGCTTCCCTCGTCATAGACGGAGGAGAAGAGGAGATGATATCATGGGTGTAGATTTAGAGCGGATGCTCCAAAGAACCCCCCTCCTCCTCCACAGTCTTAGATACCTTAGAGTGATTCATTTTTGTACTACTGTGTATTATATTTTGGTGGCTCCGAAGCCCCATTTTTGTATTATGACGTTACATTTTGGATTTTTAATGAAAATTTTTTATGATGATCGATTTTATTTATTTACATGTGTGTAAAAATGTATGTTTGTGATGTGCTTATAGTCCATGAAACAAATTCCAATCTAATACATAGTTAGCATATGAGTCAGCAACTTGATTAAAAAATTCTTGAAACATGTATGTATGTTATGTTGTCAAATTGTCGTTCTAACAATATCACACGTAAGAATCTTCGTAATAATGTCGGATCCCTAACATGATACAAGCCATTAAGCTGTGACACTACTAACTATGAATCAAGACGTACCTCAAGAGAAAGAACGCCATGTGAAATGACATCCCATAATAGCTCGATAATGCCACTATACTCAACAACATTGTTCGAAGAAGGCCGTAAACATATGCCTCCTGAAGACAATACCTGACCTGTAGGAGTATAAATCACCCAAGCAACAAAGGCTGAGTGTTGAGTGTGGTAGCTAGCACCATTAGCGAATCCTATGTAAACGGAAGACTCCATCGACATCTGCCATAAGAAGTGAAAGCTAATCAACAAACCCGATCACCATAAGAAAACCTAAATATGCAAAAAACTGTACAATAATATACAACAATCAGCCATGGCTAAAAATCATGCATAGTATTTTTTAAGATAGAGCCCATTTCTAGGCTCCTCCAAGGATGTCCCTTCATAATCTACCAGCTCATAGGCGCCCTTCTCTAACACACATTTGACCACGTAAGGACCATGCCACATGGGATTAAACTTCCCTACCCCCAAGGGTTCTTTAGCTTGATCCCCTAAAAGGACAAAATCTCCTTCACTAAACCTCCTCAAAAGAATAGACTTATCATACTGGACCTTAACGTGACATTTATTCACCTCTAGAGCCACTAAAGCATCTCGGCACTGCTCATCAAGATGCTCTAAGTGGACCAAACGTTCCTCCAATGCGGAAGTGTCTAGTAAAATCTCTATAGCTAGTTTCAATGAAGGGATTTCACATTCAACCGGCAAGATAAAATCCACCCCATGTACAAGCTGATATGGAGAAAAACCAGTGGGAGTATTAACTACGGTTCTATATGCCCACAAAGTAGGATATAACATGATATGCCAATTCGTTTTTCTTTTTGTGATGGTTCGTTGGAGAATGGACTTAAGTGATTTTTTCACTGCTTCAACCTTTCCATTCGGCTTAGGGTAATAAGAAGAGGAGTGCTCCTGCTTATACCCTAGCTTCAAGGCCAACTCTTCCATCATTCGATTCTGAAAGTGCCTACCATGGTCAGTGACAAGCTCTTTTGGAATACCGAACCGATTAATAATCTAGTTGAATACGAAATGCGCAGTTGTCTCATCGTTGGATTTAATCGTGGGCATAGCCTCAGCCCATTTCATGAAATAATCAATGGCCACTATGATATGATGATGCCCCCCAGCTGAAGCTAGGTTGCAATCCATGAAGTCAAGCCCCCACTTGGTGAAGGGACCGTAGGTGATAATTGACTGTAACAGGGCAGGATGTGAGCACATATTGCGTGCAAACACCTGGCAAGGGTGACACTTCTTGACCGCATTAACACAATCTTTAAAGATCGACGGCCAAAAATATCCCGCTCTTAATATTTTTTGGGCTATAGAAAGCCTAGATAAATGACCAACACACGCCCCTCTGTGGAAATCATTCAGCACCACCTCATCCTCCTCACGGGTTAAACAACGACGTAAAATGGAATCTACCCCACGATGGTACAAAGTGTTATCCACTATAAGGTAGTTCTTAGATACATGACGTAATCGTCGTCACTCATCCCATGAGAGGTGAGTAGGTACCTTCAATGTTTGTAAATATATTATAATATCCCCATACCATGGATCCAAATTTGAGATAAGAAAGATATTCTCATCAACAAACGTATCTTCATAAACTTCCTCCTCCTCCTCACTTGGGAAATTAGAAATGAGCTCCGCAAAAATTAACGATTTCTTTGATTTCGCCGAAACAAATTTGAGATCGAATTCTTGCAAAATAACAATCCATTTGTTATGCTTTCCCCCGATCATCCTTATAGTAAGGATGAACTAAAATGGATTGACATGAGCTACCACCAAGGTCTGGCGAAGAAGAATGTAGTGCCTCAATCTCTGAACCACATGAACAGTAGCTAAGGAAAGTTTCTCCACATGGGAATAATGGATTTCTACATCTATAAGATTCCCACTCAAATAGTATATGACATGCTCATGGAGCTCCTCATCCTCCTGAACCAAAACCATACCAATCGTCTCCATGGACGCGGCCACATAAATAAAAAATTCACGGCTATAGTCGGGTGGACTAAGCATGAGGGCTGATGCTAAGGCTCACTTAAGAGCATCAAAGGACTCCTGGGCTTGCTCATCCCAGCAAAAGGTAGTGTCCTTCTTCAAAAAACACATAAAGCCTTTAGTCAAATTGGAAAAGTTAACCACGAATCTCCGTAAGAAGTTTGTCATACCTTGCAAACATTGAATATGTCTAATATTTCTCAGGGGAGA
>LPNX011203043.1:6153-18233 GCA_001517045.1 Pseudotsuga menziesii | reverse complement strand
AAGTTCATATCCCATGAAAAATCAAGTTCATAGCCCGTTGAAATGTGGCTCTTACGTTTTTCAGACCAAAAGGCATCTTCTGATATGCAAATGTACACAAAGGACAAATAAATACAGTTTTGTGTTGATCCTCGGGTTTAATTTGGATCTAATTATATCCAAAAAAGCCATCCATGAAGGAAAATACCTCGCTTCCCGCACACTCATCCAAAATCTAGTCAATAAATGGTGTGGGGAAATTATCCTTAGGACATGCACGATTTAAATTAAGGAAATCAGTACATATACGGATCACTCCCTATTTATTATCAACTGGAACGGGGTTTGAAACCCACTTCCTTAAGGGAATGGGATAGATAAAGATGGATTTCAACAACTTTTCTATCTCAGCCTTAATCGCGGGTGCTTTTCTAGGATTCACCGCATGCAAACGTTGTCGGATAGGTTTGGAGTTGGGATAAGTTTTAATTACATGTTCGACAATGCGAGGGTCGATACCTAGCATTTCCTCATATGACCAAGCAAAGACATCACAAAATTCTTTGAATAGCTCGGTATACTCCAAAATCTTAGCATGGGAACATTCTTCCCCAATATAGACATTCTCAATCTTGCCAGGATTGCGAGAGATATTGATAAGAATCATAGGTGATATATTCGCCATGTTCCCATTAGCCATCTGACCAGGAGAGCTTAATGGAACCACAGGACTACCAATATTCTAGCTAAGAATCTCCCTAAAGTCCTCATGCTCCAAACGGTCAAGCTCGAGAAGAAAATAAGATCTATGATGTAAGTCTTCCCAAGGTGGCTCAACTCCAAACATAGCCTCAATAATAGCTTCATCTGATGGAAAAACACTATTAAGGCAATCATGTGCATGAGAGGACTCAACTTCCCATGCAGGAAGTACATACATGTCCTCCTCCTCTGTCCGTGAAGAGGAAGGACTAGGCTCTGCAACACAATCAATATTTTCTTGGTATGCAATCATAGTTGCAGGCAATGACACATTCGTTTCGATAGGTCCGTTCGAAAGACTCGGTGTAGGAATAATCCAAGGATATTCCATATGGGAAGTGCAAAAAGACATCGAATTTAATGAATATGAATCCCCACTGAAACCAAATCCAATCATCAGGACGGGTGCAGGACAACTAAATGTCCCCATAAGGGATGGATACATACCTACACCCACACTCTCAATTACCGGCTGAGAGTGATCGATAATCGGGATCTAAGCTCTCAACGATGCACTAACACTCAGATTTTTGAATGATGTTTGATCAATTGTAACAATATTCCTATTAAATGGAAAGCATACAACTCGAAATAGTGAAGAGGCTACGGATTGCATACTATACATCCAATTCCGACCCAGTAAAAGATTGTAGTCAAGGGGCACATCAACCACCTCGACCTCAATTGCGACGGTCTTCCCTCCCAAATGGACCTTAAGAGAAGGAATAATTTTGTGTGGCTAAAACAATATACCATCAAAGGAAGTCAACATGGTAGCAGATTTAGACAACTTAGGAGAACCCAAACCCTTCCAACACGACAAAGACATCACAGAAGAAGTAGTGCCTTCGTCAATCATAGTATGTTTGACGGTCATGTTAATACATTCTACATGAATCAAGAGAGACATGTAGTAAGGAAAGCGAAGTTGTAGTCCCATGGTTTCAAATTTTATGACGGAAGAAGAGTTATCATCATTCACCCCAAGAGTAGAAAGAAAAGCTTTCCTTTGCGACAGACAACTTTAAAGAACTTCAAGCGCAGATATCGCACAAGGAGTGTGGCCCAAATCCTAGACAATAGAATAGTTCTGGGCGGCTCGGGCATTAGGATTGTGCCCTGAATGCTTTAAGAATCCCTTAGGAATAGGAGGTACATTCTCAGTTTTATTCGTAGGATTTTCAATACGCAAAGGACTCTCTGTAGGAGGGGGTTCTTTCCCCAGGTTTGGTTGCGACGAACCATAGTCTTTTGCATGAGTCACAACCTTAGTAGCACGCACCATATTGATGCAACCATGACCAGTACTGGCTTCCGGCAGATCTTGATCTCCACCTGATGCAGAATGAGGATCATGGGTTCTCGAGTTCATATTTTGATTATGGGGTAAAGGATTGGTCAGCATAGTTGGGATTTGTGCTATGAACCTCGAGGCATCTTCCATACGAGGGCATAAGTGAGTGAGGTGGTCATCCTTACACAATTTGCAAGGAAACTTAACCTTATGTTTGGACTGCTTGTCACCCCTAGCATTACGTTCGTTCTTGTCATTAAAATTGGCATTTTCATTCTTGTTCCCACACTTACGATTGTTTTTACCCTTTTTCCTATTCCTTTCGGGTTGCTGGTTTCCCTTTCGGTCCGACAATTGCACAGAGAGTACACTCACCATTTGGGTGGGTTGAGACGAAGCCGTATCTTGTCCCGATGTGGATTAGTTAATAGACAATTGACTCACTTGTTTCATAATCGAGTCCGCAGGTTTGACACTTGTACATCCCACACTGCCATCGGCATGTGGTCCAGGTTTGATCTTAGGATTGAAACTAGAATGCACAGTGTTAGGTATGATCTCATATAATATCCTGGATTGAGCATAAATCAAATCCAGTTCCTGTGCCCTAAAAATTGCATATTCCTCATTCTGGACTCCATATGTAGAAACATCCTTCGCTATATAAGGTAGCAACGATTTAAGGAACCACTCAAGGAGAAACTCTGACGGTATGAAAGCTTTAATCAACCTCTTATGTCTACGCCACTCTTGGATATGGTCTGAGATATGTGTGGCTTTGTCCTACCTAAATGTTGACAAGAGTTCTGTACCAACATCATAATGCACTAGTAGCTGGAAGTGGTTGAGGAAAGTCATAGCAAGGTCATCGAACAAAACGAATGCCCCCTTTGGTAACTCTATGTACCATTGCATTGTAGGCCCTATGAGGGTGCGTTGAAATAGCCTCAAATAAATAGAATCGTCATGTAAAGAGTTGGAAGAGCACCAAAGGTGAAAGGTAGTGACATGTTCACCAGGATCTTCTCCTGGTTTGCCATCAAATTTGGGAATGTCCGAGGGAATCTTGGTAGGGACAGCTGACCAAGTGGGGTCATAAGATACCAGATCGTTCATTATTCTCGATAAGTCAAGTAAATTTAACGTTGTGAGGAAAGGGATCCTAGGTTGAGCCGGTCTATGCCACGCTCTTTGATATTTTTGGTTCATATAAGGCTGACTACTGTAAATACCATGGCCTTGGCCATAATATCCTCCTCCTATTTGACCCGTATAGGGATGCATGGAAGCATTATGATGTGGTGAACCTTGATGAGGTGGTGCTACAAAGCCATAATTAGAGGAGAAAGCGAGTTGTTGATACCTATACCCATAAGGTTGATAACTTTGTCCATACTGCAGTCCATAATATGGTGCATGAGAATTCCCATAAGATGTCCCATGGGATACCCCATGAGAAGTTCCATAAGTAGGGATATGAGGAATTCCATGCGATGGACCGTAAGACGATCCAGAAATAGGAATATGACCTCTTGAGAGAACAGGAGATGCTTGACTCTGAGAAACTACTGTACGAGTAGTCACTGTATGAACATGATTAGTAGCAACATTCCGACCCAAAGGACCATGTGAATGTGGGGGAGGAAGGGTTATCAGAAATGTGTTCGAAGGAGTAGGAATAGAGGATGAACGGATAGGTGAAGCGATATAAGTGGTATTCCCTATGGTCACTCGTCTCGGTTCTGGTATCCGCATATGACTACTAGAATTAGGCCTAGGAAGAACATGTGAGGGATCTTCCACCGCCGGGATGGAAGGTGCAATGTGACTAGTGCTTCCAAATCTCTCCACATGGAAAGGAATGGGAATGCCCCCAGGCGTAGTTCTAGGTTCAATTTCTGACTCGGCATGATGTTCCGGATCATGTGCAGGGATATCAGACATGCCATAACTAACATGACTAGTGCTTATGGGTTCATGATGAGTTTCATCGCCCGACAACCAATACCGGCGACCTGTGAATGAGGGATCATAACTGAAATGTGAAGGTATATCAGGTGAAGGATCATATACAAGAATAGGATCTTCCTCCCCAACCTCTTGAGGTGGAGAGGACATCTCAATAATCTCATCCTCATGATCTCCCATCGTGTGTGAATCAATGTGATAAGTAGTCCACTCGGACAGTCTATTTCTCTCTCCCAAAGGAAGAGGAGATGTGGAAGGCGGAAGTCTTACTAAATAGTGAGAATAGCAAAGTGTCGCACCCAAATCCATAATGACTCAAAAAATGAAAAAGACTCTATCTAATTACGCAAACCCTAGGAAAACTAGCGTTCACAGAGCATACACCTATATAATGTAAATCCAAATCACAAGCAAGCAAGGGTAGGATATGCGAGCTCCCGAATGAAGCAGGTATGTCTCGCCTAAGAGAGGCTTGAGACTCCCATACATAGCAAGTGGAGGTTCGTAACCAATTATTGTGGCCCTCGGCTTCAATGCATATAGCGACTGTGTTTTTTGACCCCAACCTGGCTGAGACACTTGCAGAATAACCTCTGCGAAGTACCCCCTCGATAATCTAGGTAAGGCAACTAAGGTCACCTCAATATAATCAATGCTCATGCAAATAGTCGCAGGTGGGATTGACCGTATGGGCAGGGTAGCAAAGCCCAAAACTCTCGAAAGAGCCCCCAGATACGAATACAAGCCTGGAAATATCTCCAGTGCTACTCAATTATGACTAGGGGTCATCCCAATCAATAACCGCTCACACTGTCTCGTGCTTAACTCCCTTGTAAGAGGAGAATCCTGAGAAACACTACTTATGCCAAGGAATTTCACACTCTCACCTGGACAGCCACATACATGTTGTTGTTCAGTGGTCTTGGAGAATTTACTCACATTGAACTATTCCAAGACCCTAAAACCTAATCTTGTTGGTGCACCCTATAAAATAAAAGAGTGCAATTCATTTTATTATGCGTTGATTTTAATCGGCTTATTACTTAAAAGGGTAAATGATCATGCAACTAATGGTGTTATGACGCAACAAGAAGTAAAATGCACACCTAACAATCAATGCAAATGCACTATGTCAAATGAAAAATGGAGTATTCTACGACGTGAAATGCAAAATTCTCCTTCAAATGAAAAATGCAGTCATTCCTATATGAAAATCTGACTAATACTATTCCAAGCAAACCTAGTGCAAGTACCATGCAAAATGCAAAATGCAAAAAAGCATCATGTTGCAAAAAGCAAATATTTTTGTATTTTTTGAATTAAAATGAGATAATGAAGGAAAAGAAAGACTCTACCACCCCCAGAATCTGTAAGCACTATCAAACAGCACCCAAGCAAAGCACCAAGGTAAAAGAGACCTAATGCACTAATCCCAAAACAAAAAATAGAAAATACAATCACAATAACATTTTAAAAAATTCTAACTAAAATACATCTCTGGTCAGAAACAGATGTGTATAAAGACTCTAGAAACATCCAAGGAGACTCAACAATCATCAGAACTCACCCAGCAACACTTAATACTCCCCTAAAAATCAAAACTCAGGGCATACGTGACTGTGTACAGAAAACCCGTGTATATACGCAGAAATCCCAACAAAAACCCTCGTGTACGCACGACTATAAAGAAAAAACTCGCGTATAGGAAGAAAAAGAGATAAAAAGAAGGTAAAACAAATAAGCTGAGATAGACTTTACTCCTATCAGACACTACCAAACATACATGCCCCCAGACCCGACTCAGAAACAGAGAAATTAGAGCAATTCAAGAACATTGAATGCCGATAAAAACTCCCAAAGGAAATGACTAGGAACTCCCTAGTATGGTCGCCAATTCTATGTCGAAGAAAACTTCCTATGGCTTGGGGTACCACAATAGACAGAGTAACCACAGAAATCAATCCTTTCCTATATGCAAGAGAAACCAAATATTTAACACTAAAGGATCTTGATACATACCTTATTCCGGACAGTTGATGTAGATCCTCATTGAGATTTTCCACTCTCGCTTGTATAAGTAATTTGCTATCTCAACATTCAGCAAACAAGACAAGCATGCTATATATCATTGTGTTACACCTACTCTAGCATATATAATCAATAACATATAAGTATTTAAAAGCATCCATGGATTCAATACCCATTTAAATACACATTATTGGACAGGAAAAGATATTTCTATTAATATAAAACAGATATTACAATAGTGACAACCTCTGTCGGCACGTCTGCGAATAAGAGAAACTGAGTCCTCCACTCCACCTAGGCCTCCACCACTTCAATCCTCCATATCTTGATAGCAAGCTCACAAGCAAAGGCAAGCTTGGGAAGAACACAAAGTGCTCCAAGGGACAAAGGGATACAGACTCAAGTATAAGCTTCGACAACAATGGACTATAGTTCTCTTGCTCTTCAATTCCTCCCCTTTCAATGTATCCAAAGGGTTCCTTATATAGTGCTTCAATGTGGTAATGGAAGGTCAAATCTGAGCGATCTCAAGGCATATGGAAGGCCAAGAGACAAGTGATTCAGATCCACATCAAGGAAAACTCCAAAATTATTTGGATTTTTGCACACATCCCGATGTACATGGGTTTAAGGGTCAAATCCACGTATATACACAAGAATGGGTTTAAAACTCGCGTATATCAAATAAAACATGTTTTTAGGGATGATCTTGGAAACATCAATGGTACAAAAATGGTCCATGGGGTCTAGAGAGTCTGCAGAGGGACAAGGAAGGCCATAGAGGTTTGATCCACCATGTGTGGCAAATCAATTTTAACAAAAGGGACTACACAGAGATTTAATCAGAATGTGTTGAATGCATACTGTAGAACTATTTCTTCTTGCTTTTGTACATCATACAGTGATATTTTTCTAACCTCATGGACCTATTTCTTTGGTCATGAATGTCTGTTGTCTATATAAATGTATGTGTTGATAGGATAACAAATGGTTTAATGATATTAGAGCTACCTCTAGTATTCTTTCTACTATGAATGTGATTATTGTATTGGTACAGCTATTTGTTAGACCTTTATGAGCATTTACAGTATATTACTCTGAACTCTAAATTTGCTGCCTGGCCAGGGATAGAATAGTTTAGTTTGAGATCTAGATTATACCTACATTTAGCTTATGCACTTGCATATCATTCTTTAAACAAAAATATTATAAATGGTGGATTGGGCCATAACCAGTAAAAGATTAAAGAACTTAATCTATGGTAGCCGAAACCGTGAAACAGACAGATTCCCCACACCAAACGGTGTCTGATATAATTGGGATCATTCACTGGGGAGAATCCCTACTGTTTGGTACCTGGGATTTTTCATCCATAAACAAGTTGTTATTCCCATGGAATACATTATACCCAATCTAAGGATTTCTACAAATACTAAAATGACTAGTGTTGGTGTTTTCAAAAAAATATTGTCGCAGCTTGTGGAGTTGGAGGAAGAACATTTTTTTCACAAGTTATCACCAAAATGTTTAGAAGGAACTATAGAAAGTATGGCATGACTCACACGTCAAGAATAAAAACTTTTAGGTCAAAGGACTTGTCCTCCTGTATCATAGTAAGTTTTTTAAGCACCCTGGCAAGCTGAAAACAAATTGGCTAGGGTCGTATGTTGTCATTCAAATCACTGAAGGAGGCACAATGCAACTGCAGAAACTAGATGGAACACCTTTCAAAGAATTGGTGAATGGAATTCAGCTAAAGCCTTACCACGATAGTTGCGACTTGGTCAACTAAAAAAAAGAGAGAAAATAGAAAATAGAAAATAGAAAAGAAAAATACATGTTAATTATATAACAATTATTGGTGTTTGGTCAGATAATTCCTATGATTCGCTATAAAATAAAGTGTCAATCGAATATCTACCTATCTATGATGAATTGAATGGAATCAAAGATTCTATGTCTGTCATAGAGGAAAGAAAGGTCTCGATGATCGAATCCTGATCACAGAATAAAATTGTTTTTGCATGATGGAATTTGGTCGCAAAAAGATAGTTGGTCATAGTTAAATAGAGGACACTGGAGATTTTGGTGGAGTACATGTTGGTCCTTTATGTCTTTACTGCACATTAACTACCACTGAAGTGCCAGGCGAATTGATGGTGGAGTGGTTATTTTCTTTTAATGATTCAAACAATTGCTCCATGTGACGAAAATCGCTGCCACCTTTCCAATTTATTTCTCACTTGTGGGAAGGGAAGATTGATTGAATGTATGTCATCTTTGCATTCATTTTTTTGCATCCCACTAAGTAAGATGTGATAGTGTGTCAGCAACTCTAAGAGGCAAGGTGATTTTTCACAGATTATGGTCATCTCTATCTCCAGTTCAAGCACCGTTGTAGATTCAAGTGTCGAGACACCTTAACCTATTCCCATCATGGAAGACACCACCACATTTGTTCCAATGGAGTACATGGATGTAGAGCAAGCTAAAAAATTACCATTCATCCCTGAAGTGAGGTTAGGACTAGAGCAATCTAGAACATCGAAGAGGAAACGGTCTTCTAACCGCATGAAAGCAGCAACACCACCACTGGCAGTTGAATAACTAGGCTCTATGAGTATGCTTCAAGACTACGTTCCACCTACACTAGCTGATGTACCTAACATCATAATCATTAAGAATGCAAGGTATCCATTGGTAGCACCGATCGTACTAAAAGGAGTTCGGGTAATGACGAACATGCTCCCGAATCTGAAGAATATGACATTTATCAACCACGACCTAAGGAAATTTCTAGAGTTGGCAATGGAAAAATACATGGTTTCTGTCCGCGACACAAAGGATGGACCTATCCACTTAGTTCCAATGGAATGGGTAAGAGGATTGGAAAAGGCCGGGTTTCTATCACTAATGCAAATGTCGCATTTTGGTTGCATCATAGATTTGGATGCATGTGTTAAAAAAATGCTGGTTTCATTCCATGGCAGTTATCTATGGATCAATAGAAATATTTTTGTGGATGTCAAGCTTATAGCTGCAATTACGGGGCTTCCATTTGCAAGAATTAACCCAGCGCCATTTTTTGCTGGAAAAGAACAAGACAGATTATTCACGAATAAGTTGAAGGAGAAGTATGATCTGACTAGAGACACTAGAGGATTTAAAATCTCTTTTTTTTGAATGACTATGTTGTCTGTTTCAAAATTGAAATTCTATATAGCAAGTTGATACAAAACATGTGACCAAACGAGTGCACCGCAGGGACAATTGTTGTGGCAGAGTTATGTGTAGCAAGTGTTCAACTCAACTGGTCGCATTATCTGCTAAATGAACTTTTAGCAGATAAAAAGGAGGCGCATGAGAAAGGTATCCCATTTCATTAATCATGCTACTTATTTTGATTTTGTTTATCGAATGGGAAGAACCACCAAACTACAAGGGGGTAGATGTGCCCATCCTATGTCGAGGAGATCAATACTAGAATCTCTGGTTCAACAAATATTTCAAGCAGGGGAAAAAAGATAACAATATAGATTTCTTTGTACAAGGAGAGTCTGTGCGACATCTTGTAAGAAAGTATCCCAGAATTACCGAGGTGACCGTTAAGTGACTTAGAAACATTGCCATATTTTCAGTTGAGGCCCATCACATCCTTTTCCAACCTCGACAAGACCCACAACGCCAATGGCTTGTGACATAGTATCAGCTCTCGGCTGAAGAAATTGATATCATTATTCAATATTGGCTAAAAGAATGGAGATTTCTTGTCACATATGATCAACAATATAAAGATGAATAGGTGTGATAAGACGATCCACCGACATAGAAGGATGGCTAACCGAGAGAAAATCCACCAAAGGAAAACTCGGAGGGAACCCAAAAAAAAACCCAAAATTACTCAATCACGACTCCAACATACCTAGTAGCAGGGAAAAAGAGGAAGCACACAGAGAATTTTGTGAAGGGTCAAAAGAAATGGAAAGATGACAAATCAGCTGGAACGGTCAGCCTTACCAATGACGGTTATGAACTTTTGATAGATACAATGGCCAAAGTAGCCAACCAAATCCTAAAGAATATAGATGACAAGAAAACAAATTTAACAAGTAGTATCACATATTTATTACAAACGCTTTGTAAGGCAGTAAAATAAGTAAGACTGGTGGTCGACTACAGACCACAATTTCTTGCATTGCAAGATTTAACTCGATCATCTAAGGAGAGACCTAGTGATATGTTGATACCCAATCCACCAATAAAGACTCAAGTGTTGGGTGAAGTAGTCGACTTGAGGACGATAGAGCTAAATGTCATGGTAAAAAACATCGGCCATGTCACCATAAATTTCTCTGCATTGGGAATGTATGAATTATATGCCATTTAGAACACTGTATTAGCAGAAATGACTATTAGAGAAGGTGGATTGGTCAACCAAGTTAGAGCATTAAACAAGATTGTTCATAATATGAAGAAAATAGTCAAAGAAATAAAGGAGAAAGCTAAGACCCAGGAGGAGAACAAGCATCGGCTCAACGTAGTCGTAACACATTCTTGTAACAGTTTCACTGATGAAGGCGTCACGCACAAGATGGTTTGTAGAATCCAAAGTGTTTCAACTTGGAGAGATTGCAAAGAACCTCTGCAAGAAGCTCGCAGATTTGGAAGTACAAGTGACACCTAGTACACCTTCATTAGTCCTCAAGGAGAGAAGAAAAGAAGCCACAAAAGCTATGAAGAGAATAGAGGAGGTGGAGGCACTTTGTACCAAGTAGACCAGCTAAGTTTATTAGACATGAAAATATTGGATCGATGTCGACGAGTTAGAGAAAATTAAAGAAAAACTGTGCACTATTGAGACAGAGGTGAACGAGCTGAAGAGTGAACTGAAGAAGTTTCCATTAGTAGAGAAAATGGCTAAGGCTACTGACATGAAAAACCTACAACAATAGGTCACAACAATGCGGGTGCAAGAACAAAAGCAGATTAACAGGGTTGTCAAATTACAAGTAGATGCATACAAATTTATAGGGATTCTTCAACCTATACACAAAAAAGTGTGATAAGTAGTACATTCAGCAAGAATTACAAGTTCAAACACATCCGTTCTAAGAGTCAGTTACATACATGTTATTGACTTAGAATAACTACAAAGTTGATAAAACAATAACCCCTATATTATTATGCATATAACCCCTATACTAATATGTATTTTACTTTGAACTCAAAATATTAATTTTATGTATTAGTAGAGTAAGAGTCCCATCCTGAAGTATTGGTTTGTTTTTGCCTAGTAACCTAGTGCATAGGATTTGATGACAACAAAAAACTATTCTGATGAATACTTAAAATAAGCATGATTATAAAAAAGGCTATCTAAAGTTGATATGAACTACTAATACAAATTCTAAAGTTTCCCTAAAACGTGATTATACAAATTTTCACAAATAGTTGTGCTTGAATTCCATCCTACCTAATATCTACCTTCACTTACAAGTTCTTAAGTATGTCAGGTTTTTTAAACATTTTTACAAGTTTGAACTAACAATAGTTTATTGGTTTTAAGAAGATTATATACATGATAACCAATCATATTTGGTTTGTGCTTTGTAGCTAGATCATAATTTATATGTAAATTCCCTTTTGATGTTGGGGACTAGACAATGCTTACAAATGTTTCATAACATACAAAATAGGGAAGAATGTTTCATTGCATACAAAATATTACAATTATACTATTTTTTTTAAGATTGTGTTTTTCTAAAATAAAAGCACTCGCATTATCTAACCTTACCAACAAATTTCAATTTAACTGTGTGTTAAGTATTACAATTATATTAATTTTTTTTAAGATTGTATTTTTTCCAAAATAAAAGTATTTACATTATCTAACCTCACCAACAAATTTCAATTTAACTGTGTATTAAGAAATTCCTAGGAATTACAATGGAAAATATAATTTAGAAACAAATTTCAATTTAACTGTGTGTTACGAAATTCCTAGGAATTACAATGGAAAATATAATTTAGAAAAAAAGAACAATGTTGA
>LPNX011202990.1:36633-50407 GCA_001517045.1 Pseudotsuga menziesii | reverse complement strand
TCGGCTTTCTGCAAATATTCGCATGCTGTCGCGTAGTCCCTCAGGCCGAGAAGAACGCGGCCTTTTCTATAATGCAGAGCGGCATCGATGCATTTGGTATAATGCTCCGCCGCTGCTTCCCATCGTTTCTTTCTAAAGCAACTGTTGCCCTTCTCCCTGGCCTCCTCCACATCGACATGCAGCTGGTTCTCCATCGTTCCTTTTGTTTCTCTTTCTCCTCGGAACCTCTGAGAGGTGTCTACCACAGATGAAGATGGAAGCGAGCCAGTTAAGCGATGAAGGTTCTCCATACTTTCTTTCGCTTCGCTTCACCACCTTCTCCTTCCTTCCTTTTCTGAGATCAGGATGTATTTGAGAATCCGGCAGTGAAAAAATTTGAGAATTGCAGTGAGGAGTGTTTAAATTGTAATGTGTATGATGATCTGGGTTGTTTAAAATAGGTCATTTTGTCTATAATAGGACTCAGGCGGTGCTGAACAAGCTACCGCTTATCAACTAAAGGGAAAAAGCGTCGCTAGGGTTTTTTTAATGTAGAATTAACATCGAGAGCAAGTTTCCATTGCAACACGTTTCATACATGATTATTTTCATTGCAACCCATGTGTATCCCATGAACATGCAATTGATGTCTTTGCAACCCACTTACATTCATGTTAAAAATACGTTTTTTGAAGTTTGGGTAGTTTGGTTATTTATGTAACTGAATCCTTCAATTGCAACTGCTTTGTCTTTGACCCTATCTCTTCAGAAGCATATAAATAGAGGTAGGGAGGTCCATGAGAGGGGACTTGAATATTTTCATTGTTACGCTGAATGAATTGGAGCTCTCTTTTTCCCACACCTTCTCCCTAGAAGCTATATCCTTGTGTTGCGGAGCTTAGAGGCTAAGCTCCTTGGAGAAGAGAAGCAACAGAACTAGATCAAGGCTTCGTGAGGTGTTGAAATTGAAGAGAAGGTATAATTCTACTTCGTTTCATGATTAATAAAGATGTGATATCCTTCTTCTTCCCAAATCATTGTTTAATCTGTGATTGAATCTCTGTTTATGATCATATGATGATGTTAGTGAGATCATTATTTCATGTTTATTTGATTATCATTGATTTATATGTAGTCATAATGGTTTGAGGAAGGTATAATTCGTTTTGCAGGTTTCTTGGCGCAAGAGGAGAAAGAGGAGGATTGAAGTGCTGCTTGGATCAACCTTCATTTGGCTAAGGTATGAACCATTCTAATCTCTTAAACTTGCTTATATCACTAATACACAATATCAAAATTGCGACAGTTTTTCATTGCTATTTCCACGTTTTTCCATCACAATTGCGACAATAACGATCGCGACGTTTTGTGGCACTTATTTCATGGATTTAATGATGAAATTTATGCACCATCGATATAGAGACAAAAACTGGCCTCCATGTATCTTTTTCACTGTGCCCTTGAAATTGATTTTTTAGAATTGAATTTCTATGTTTCGTCGCTCTATTGACAAACATTTCATCTCTATAGCAACGAACATATGGCCAAAAATTGCTTGAGAAAATTTAGTTTCCACGCCAAATAGTGGATAAATTGTGATGAACATTCGTCTCTCTAGCGACGAAATCTGGAATTTGAACAGAAATTTATTCCATGCAAAACCACCACGTGTCTTCTCTATGACGACCTTTAAATTGATTTTTTTAATTCATTTTCTACGTTTCATCTCTCTATCGACAAAAGTATCATCCCTATAACGACGCAAATATGGACAAAAAATGCCATGCAAATTTTTTTTCCATGCAAAACCATGGATCATATGTGACGAACGGTTGTCCCTCTATCGACGAATTATGGAATTTGAACAGAGAATTCTCCACAAAAAACCGTGGAAAACTAATCTATCTCGACGAAATCTACGTGTTGAACAGTAATTGTTCCACGAAGCAGCATCGCTATAGAGACATTATTCGTGGAAAGCAACTCGGGATTTTAACATTTTTGTAATGCCTTTGACGAGAGTGCATCGATATTGAGACGAAACCTGGAGGTTTAAAAAAATAAAAAACCATGGAAAGGCACATTCCTTTCCACTATTTTGGATATTCAATAAGTTCTTATGATTGATGTGTAGTCTCATGGACCTTTTAATTCTATTTTAGACCATATTTAGTCAGTGGTACAAAGTAGATTTCTAGAAGGTAATTTCGGGCCACAAACTGGGGAAAACCTACCATGTGATTTGAATTTTTAGGGATTATTTTAATACATGTAAATGACAGAAATTTTCAGATCTTATAAAATGGAAAATGAAAGATGAATTCAGATTGAAAATGGCATAAAAGCTATGATTAGTGCCTAACAAATCCAAGTTAGGAAGATGGGGTCAATTGAGGATCTCATGGAGGATTTAGTGATTAAAGAGTAGATAGGGATGAATGGTTCAAATCCAATCTACTCCTTAATAACTAGATCCACTTCACAAATCTTCAATAGGAAAATCCTAAGATAGACATTAGATATTTGTCAAACAAGAGCCATGAGGTGGAAATGTCACCGCAATTCCTAAAAATTATTACTACAAGACAAATGGTATAGAATGGCAATATACCTCTATTTCAACCCCAACAAAAATTCCCATGCCAAACCAAGAAATCTATCACAATACACTTGTAATATAACTACAAATGGTAGCTTCAGAGATGGAGGATAAAGGATAATTGATCTTACTAGGTTTTAAAACTCGAGACTCCTCTTCCCCATAAGAAAGTTGGACAAAACTTGGACAACAGGAAAAGCACCTCCATTTCCACCCAAAAAAGGCTTCTTGTGCAATCTTTTGGTTTGGTAGAAAATAAACATGAACGGAAAATTCCAAGCTTTTGGTAGAAAATGAAAAAGAAAAACACAATTTTGAATAGTAATTTAAAGAAACGATGAAGAAATGCAGCCAAAAGCTGAAACAAACAGTTCTAATAGAGGGAAAGTGGTTAAAAATTAGAGGTGGCCAATGCATAGAGAGAACATAAGAGTGATAAAAGTAGGGAATGGTACAACAAGAACACATCAAAGACAGTTAAGTCTGATATTCTTATGTTTCTATAAAAACATTGGATAGGAAGCATGAGGAAGAGGCTAGAAATGAAAATAGAAAAGTTATATTATACAACAAGTACAAGCAAGTCGTATAAAATATTAATGCATAGGGATAATGTAGGCAATGCAAGAACCCTTACCTTATCAATCTCCTTTCACCAGGTCCATTGGCCCATACTTCTGGGAAAGTGTTGTCCTAATAAACGAAAAACCATTAGGTTGGCTGGTAATTAAATTTATAAACTAAATAAATAATCCATTCCTAGACCTATACACAGGTGGTCATTTTTCTAGGCATGGAAAATATCAAAATACTCTATAAAATAAAAAATGGGCACACAATTAAATCAGATAATGTTGTCTGGAAAGTGTGTTCTTGGGGTAATTCTATCGAGAGATGTGGTTCTGGAGTTACATTCCACATGTCCTGCAAAGGAAATCAACAAGCAATCTATATAGCACACATTTTCCACCAGAATATCAACTCTCATTTAAATGCTATATTACAATACCATTGACTCACTGATGTGGAAATTTGTGTTTGTATTCAACAAGATTTCTTTAACCATTGTATTAAAACGAAAAAAAATGCACAAATTTTAAAGTTTAAGACAGAAATATATTAAATACACATATAAATATGTTTTTACTGGAAATGTGTGGACACTATTATTACCACCATCATGTCAAACAATATAAAACAAGATATAGAGGAAAGAGTCATGCTGTCTTACTATATGAATAAAATGTCACTAAATACTCCAGACAAATCTTTGCTGTCTATGAAATGTTAACTTTCTAGTAAATAATAGGATGCACAGGTTTGGTTCATTGGCGGTTTTGTTTTTATGAACTCACTTGTTGTAAATTAGAGGTCACGAGATCAAATCCCACTCATATTTACCTATGTCCCATGTCTTGCAAAGGGTGTGGGGAACCCAAGGGTATAGTGGTAGCGGGAATGGGGCTCCAACAGCCAATTCCCCTAGTTACTAGAAAAAACAACTTTCCATTAAATAATATTTACATATGGAAATATTTGTTCTAACAGAATGCACTTTGAGGAGCTCATGGAATGCTTTTGTACCGCATATATTAATACATTTTTTTTTACTTATAAAAAAATTAAAGAAATGGTTTAGGGGAGGAATTTCATGAATGAACCTACAGAGCTACAAGCATGGGCTTGTTATGAGAATCATTGCATGTGATGTTTCAATCATTATTCATTCTCCCATTGCATCTTCCACATAGACTTGGGGACCGCAGTGGATCTTTCTTGGCCCTGTTTCTATTATTTATTTCTCATTTTTTCTCCTAATAGTCCTTACAAACTCAGCAATCGACATCTTTTCAACAAAATCCTCCAACTACAGAGTCAAATTCAAACCATTAAGAAGGAAAACCTTGAACATGAATTTTTTGTCCTCACGTTCAGGCTTGGGTTTCTTCTATCCGATCCTTTTGCAGATGCAGCTATCAATAATGTTGTAAATGGTCATGTTGCCCCTACTGGATCTACATCTCCTACAATTGATCACTCACAAGCAGAACTCACCAAGGTTGGTTTCTCTCTCAACATCTTTTTTATTTGACTATAATATTCCTTGGTATGTCCTTTGTTGGTAATATCTATCTTCTTCCTATTACTACACATTTCCCTTTACAATGAGTATTTCCTTTCTTCTAGTTTGACATTTAATATTAGCTTTGAAAAAGGGTTTATTGAATTCTAATCAAATAATGGGTAGGGAAGTTCACAGCAGTGCAACAAATTTAATTGCAATGAAGTTAAATCAATTCCATTTACGGTTGTGGACCTAAGTTACACATATAGGGAAACAGGTATGTGTTTCCAAAATTGAAACACACTGGAAACATGACCACTCATTTATAAATAGCACATTATATTGGAACTTTGAAAGAAAGGAATATGAATAAATGAGAAAGAACATTTAAATGACAAGCAAAGTTCCACCATCGCTTATATTGGTATCCTCACCATTAGTATCACCCTCTACCTCCTCATATAGCCTTTGGTTATACGTCAATCCTCTAGGGACATCAATTAACACCATTCAATTTTGATGAAACTACCTAATACAAGCCTTAAAATATCATAGAAAAATCTCTTACCTAATCAATGATTTTGGCTTGAGTGAAGGGTACATTTTTGCTAAGGCCATGATAGAGGAATTCAACAATCAATGGCACCAACATCAGGTTACATAAAGGGCTTGGTGCTCTTGATTAAATGGCAATATCATTCCTTGATACATGATAGAATCCAATCAAACGATTGTAATCTTGCCAATCCTAAAATCCTTTAAACTGTTAATTCTGTTAGATTTTGAATGGAGTGTGAAATTCTATTTTCTCCATATGAAGTCTGATGAGGTTGAAAACTTTCTCAAACAAACTGCAATAGTTAGTGGTAATGTTAAAAATTTGAGTCAATGGGTATAAAAGGAAAGATAGAGGAAATGTCAACTTTTACCAGCATTTTTGGTCAAGTCTAGTAAAAAACTAAGTCAAACCAAGTCAAAATAGGTAACTGATAACACATTTCTAGTCTCTACCACACATTTCTGTACCAAAATGTTCATGGCACGACACCTATTCTGGTCTTTTCGACAACTTAGCCATGGACTCTAGTGCACTGGAAAATGCATTTGGTTGCAGGGAACCTTATTTCTATTTAATTACAAGGACAAACAAATATAACTTCTATACAATTTTATTGGTTACCAGCTCCTTTCAATCAATCACTTCTAATAATGAAGAAGACATACTAAGTTGATTTAGTGCTTATAGATGCAAATGTGAATGATATCAAGTCAATGTATTCAATTCAAGATATATGGAATTAGTAGCAAGGTCATCCAGCAACACTTTAGCATACATGAGATCGTTAGCCGTGTAACCATATACAATTCAATTGCAGTATTTAACCAACCAATAACCTTCCATTCAAGTATGAGGAATCATATAAATATAGCAGCAATAATACGGTATGACAGTTCTAATTATGATAATTTTATAGCGGCAATGAAGGTTACCAATGTAAGGTGTATAAGATTTTTAGTTTTGCATTCAATGTAAACTACACCACTCCAAACCTTGAACACTATTCTTAGCAATATAGGACAACCACCAAATGTATGTTCCAGACTTGTAGCTATGCAAATAATTTAAATTTTCAGAATTTATTTACCTCTCTTAAACAATATCACCATCCAACTAATAGTTAACCTTTGATTCAGTTCAGTGTTTACTGTGGTTGTAGGTACGGAGGGCTGTCAAAGTTTGACAGTTTGCAGTTTATTGTAGGTTTTAGGCAGCAGGTGGAAGTGTGTTGATATAGGGTTGTTATAGCCTTGTTTTCGAAATGGTTGCTGAAATGGTAACAACCAACATAGATTCCTCTCAAATAGAATACCTGGTGGCCCTTTAAAGAAAAAACATGGCATGGAGTTATCTTGGCACCTAAGAGAATTGGGTTTTCGATTCCACAGAGCACCAATTATCGTATTATAATTAACACAATAGCCACTTACATATCCTATTAAAAACATTCTTAGTCTAGATTTGTACTCTCAATTCATGGTAATTTTGACATGATGCCCAAAAGGAATGAACAAAACTAGAAACAAACCCACATTTTGCAGATTGCCAACTAGATAAATAACCACAAAAATCATATGAATCAAATCCATACTTTATGGTGAGGATATTAAATTGCTTACCCTGATCATAAGCCATGATTTTTGTACAAATCAGAAGCATCATAGAGAAATTAAAATCATTAGGCCTTATCCCCATCATCAACGCTTGCCAACGCATCTTGAGAGCATCTTCATCTTTCCCATTCAGAGCATACCCTTCAATCATATAGCTGCACAAAACCACCACATTCCAGTCAGGCATATTATCAAAGTATCTCACAACAAGCAAACACAAGCATGGCAACATTAAAATATCTCATTCCCCTCCTCCTTTTCCTCGATAACTATTGGTTTTATGTCTCACATTGAATTTCCCAATTTCACCCGGATAGCTCCTGCTTCATGCTTTCAAGGAGATTTAAACCATTTCATCTACACCACATCCACAACAATGAAAAAAATCGTGAATAAAATAGGAACACAATAGGTAATAAAAAAAAACATAAAAGGAAAAAAACTTGAAGGTCTAAACATTGTTTCCATTCTAGAGGTGGGGAAGGTGGTTCTAGAAGCATGGGATAGCATGTAAAGGGATTGGATGATGCACTAATAGGAAAAGTACTTCACCCACCCTTCCGGTAAAGAAAACATCATAGCCTGTTCTAGATCCTTGAGTGAAATTTCAAAATCAGAAACCCCCAAATAGGAGGCAGAGCAAATCCTGCACGGGTCTCTGTTTTTTAATGCTAATGAGCTAGTGCACAGGTGTTTTTGAATTCGACATTTTTTGTTTGATTATTTGCATCTTTTATATTTTTTGTTTTGTTTTGTTTTTTTATTTTGCATAATTTTCTTTTGTTTAGTTTATTTTGGGTTTTTTTATTTGCAAATTTTATATTTTGTTGCATTTTAAATTAATTATAGTTAAACAACTCTATGTTTTTTATTTAGTGTAGTTTAATTTAACTTAATTTAATTCAACTAGGATTTTTTTAAAATTTGTATTGGTTGCATTTCTTATAGTGAGATCCTATACATAAGTCCCTTCAAGGACAAACACGATGATGATGACGATGTTCATGATCATGATGATCATGATGACGATGAAGACAGTGAAGATGACGGTGATGAAGAAGAAAACAACGATGATGATCATCATCATTATTATCATCATAATCCTTGTCAGCGTCATCACCATCATCTTTGTTGTCTTCATCGATATCATCATCATCATCTTCATAATCAGCATCATCGTCATCATTATCTTCTTCATCATCGTCATCTTCCTTATCATCATCATCGACATAATCATCATCTTCATCATTACTTAACGTCTTTGTTATCACCATCATCAACTTGATCATCATGATCATATCCGTCGTCATCATCATCAACATATTAATCTTCATCATCAACATCATCGTCATCCAATTCATCGTCATCTCCATTATCCTCATCATCATCATCATTTTCATTATCATCACCATCATCTTCATCATCATCATCATATTCATCATCATCGTCATCATAATCATCTTTATCATCATAATTTTATGGGGAGCTCAATGAGTGAAGACGTCTACATGATATTGGGAGCATCTAGTTGAGTGAAAAATTAAGGATTTCACCCATTCCAAGAACTAATCTGACAATTCAATATGATCCGAGGAAGTAGTAAAAAAAATACAACTTTTTTGGACCCTATGAAGCCTCTCGTTCGTATATTTGGTCACATGAAGAATCAAGATTTATGGACTTAGCCCAGTGTCTTAAAAGAGGAAAATCCAAACAGAGTAGTTTGGGAATTCCATAAAGTACATTCTTTATAGGAGTGAATAATCCCTCATAACCATTCTATTATAATGTTGTAGAAGCTCAGAACAATTTAGTGAAGACCAAGGTAAAGATCTTCCCATCACATCTTCATCATCATCATCATCTTCATCAGCATATTCATCATCATCTCCGTCCTCATCATTACCATATTCATATTCATCATCATCATTGTCATCATCTTCACCATCATCATCCTAATCATCATCATGATAATCATGATCATCATCTTCATCATCCTCATCCTAGACATCATCACCATCCTTATCATCCTCATCTTGGTCATCATTGACCAAAAGAGACGCCATTGAGCAGAATCAATCCTCCATTCAAAGGTCCTTCCAAATTTCAATGGATTATTTTATCAACGACCTAATGACCGACGTTTTCACCGACCTGATAGAGTTGTCCATTATCTAAGTTCAATAAACTATATTCTCCATGGACTAGGAGAGTAGATACCACTTTATATATGTATGTAATTTCATTAGCTAGAATAATAATAATAATGTATCTGTGCATGTCTTTATATTTAGTGTGTTTGTTTTAATCACAGCTTAGACTTCCTTATTATCTAGCTTAACATTTTTAGGGTTTGGGTTTGGTCTTAGTTATATAGTCAACATTATCAATTTCCTAATTTTCTCTTGAAATGTGTTGTTAAAGATATATTAATAACTCTTTATCCATTACTCAAATCGATTGATTGTCTTGATGATGAACCTTGATAAAGGTTCGTAATGTCGGCATATCAAATGAAGTCTACGATTACATTGGATACCACTCCTCAAACCTATCAACCCATAATTTAAGAGAAGAGATTGTAAATATGCTTTTTTTTTCAAAATAACACTTTTGAATCTGTAAGGTTAACAAAGAGATTATTGTATATAATAGTCCTTTTTTTTGTCTAACCTTTTCACATAAATATAAGATGAAAATTTAAAAAGATAAGCGTGGAATCCCTCTCAAACTTCTTCTCATGTGAGATCCAAATACTAGTAAGATCCACATTGAAGTTTGAAGGATATTTTTTTCAATGTGTTTGAATAATAATGATATGCACCGAGTTTTGAAAAGAGAAAAGAGAATCCCTATCAATCCCTCTCATTTGACGTCTAGATGTTAGTAGATTCAAAACTAAAGTTTGAAAGATAAATTTTCAAGTCTTCTAATACTTAGGTTTATTATGGTGAATACGATGCTTAGGGATTAGGTGGAGTTTGAAATTGAATGGCTAGTTACTCACGAATTGTGTCCATATGGATAGTTAATTTCTCTCATCCCTTCAAAGTAAAATGAGAACTTCCCTTGAAATTTGATCCCTGGTGACTAATGATTAAATTTGAAGGGTGGGTCTTAATTTCAATTGGAAGGGAATTTATTCTCTCAGCCCTTCAGAGATGAAGGGAATTATAAATAAATGTACTTTAATTGACAAGTATAAATTAACCAAACCCTTTCACACAAAAAAAATGCAAAATACAAATATTTTTCTTTCAGCGTTTGTTGTGAAAGCATGCATGTATGTGATGGAGGGGCCTAATTCAATTGAATCCTTGCAACTAATTGCATGTCTGAGTATAAAAATCCACCTTTTAAATTGAACTAGAATACTAAAAGAAGTTTATTAATGGTTGATTTCATAAAGTTATAGGTGTGAGTAGTTAAGTGCTTGTGGCTCTAAAATTTGTTGTGTTTTGTACTAGTCCATAATTCATTGAATCCATAGTCACGGGTAGGAATTTAAATTATTTAATGAAAACATTTAATGTGTATAACCTCTATGTCGATACCGTTTTCCATGCAGATGCTTTACAGTACCCTCTTTATTGTCTTACCAAAAGGCGTGATACTAAGGAAAGAGGACCTAAAATTATGGACTTCACCTTCAATGAATGCCTTGCAATCACATTGATAAGGAGTGATAAGAATATCAGAACAATCCAACTTGTCAAATCTTAGTTTATAGTGTTAATTAAAGACTTATAAGGTAAATTTAATATAAGAATTACTTATAGTTCTCTCTTACTCTTTGTATCTTGGAAATGTAATATTTTATGGTTGTATTTGCGCCTTGACCCAACTCATATTATAAGGTGAGGATGTGCATACATAATAATCCTTAGTTATGAATATGAGATGAGGATTTAAAGAGAAGAGGATGTAAAGACAAGTAATTTTTATAAGTATTTTGGCAGCGCTGAGGACAAATGTCGTGAGAAACCACAAATGTTTGGAAGGAGTACGGAGGGAGATAAAAAAATGATCATGCTACTCATCAAACTACAAGATGACCAATAATCATATCCCTCAATGCGATTTGTGACACTACTTAGGTGAATATCATGTCCAAAGCCTCACCGATTCACCAGCCGTCTCGACTAAAGAGATTCGGCATGTGGCTTGTGTAGAAAACTGAGGGAGATCATGAAGTTCAGATATTTGAAGCGACGAACCTGGCCTCTACTTGAAGAAAAGGGATGCAACTATACAAAACCATTTCGAACACCACCGTCAACGTAAGTGAAAAGGCAAAGAATGTCACATCCAAACACCACGATCCACGTGGACAGCAATGCAACATCAAAGGAGGCGGCATGACTAGATTCTCAGCAGAAAATAGAGATCCCTACCCACGTGTCCACTCGTGTTGTCATTATGATGACCAGTCGTCTTTGTATCCATCTTCATCTTCATCACCCTATATAAACACCACCTTCCCAAGCTAATTGAGATGAATAAGATGAATCAGTAATTAGAGACAATGCTCTAAGTGTTGTTCTGCTAAGAGATTCTGAGAATTGTGAAAGAGTTGAAATGGCGATATGCTTTGAGAAGCTTGTCAGTCTTGGGGTGTTGATGGTTGGTGAACTTGATTCCACACTCATTTGTTACCCTGGTTTTTCACACCAGGAAAGCGCCAACCATCAGGGCCTGGATGTGAATAACTTTGAATGTTTTCGGATAGTTGTACCTCCTGCTATGCATTGCTTGGGTTTTCTTGTCCTAGGAGTGTCTCCCCAAAGACCCTAGAAGAAATTGCATCTTCCAAAGTCCTAGTACCTGGTGACTACATACATTGGCAACCAGTGGGAGAAAATGCTCATGCTGGGGTAGCAGGTTTATGGGCTCTTCATCACCTTGTTTGTGAACTCCACTTGCCAACTTTTTCTAAGGTGATGAGGAGGTGGAAGACACCCCCCACTGTATGACCTTTAGGAGAACCTGTACCATGGGAGGTGGGGAGTACAAAGCTTCCCTTCTCCATTTCCCCTCATACAACAATATGACCAGGATAGAGGGGGGTTGTAGAAAAGGAAAAGAATGGAAAGGATTTAAACTCCGTTGTCAGTACGAAAACCATGCAGAAAGGTGCCTTTGAGCATGAAACACACACCCAAGGAAGGACACAATTCTGATTCAATAGATAGACGAGTGGTTGATCCCAGTGGTCCATATATAATGTCTATTTTAATATATGTAAACCGTGGCAGTAGTACCACTCTCTAAGTTGTTAGTAGTTGATTATGACTAGTGTAAACAATTTCATGTCATGTGTCGAGGATTATCCTCGAGGACAGAGATAGCATAAATTGCTCCGCACATAGGGGAGAAGGATTGGGATTTTTCAAGAGAAGAGGCTCTCCACTATAATGTGTTTCAAGCTTTCTAGATATGAATAAATTTGCATAGGAATGATAATCCTTTCATGGCAGATAATCCTCATGTGTTGTCTTTTTCTTCAACAAGTAACTTCTTTACGTGAATGTTTATCCTGTTTTTCATTCCAGTTTGTATTTTCTTTTCATGTTTGAGCATTAGTGTATATGGTCCAAAATTCGTGTTGTATGCTCTTGGCACATTGTTCAAGCATTTTTGAACATTTTCTTCTAAAGTCATGTAGAATTCACCCTGGTTAGGTGCTATGTGTGATGAATTGTTTTCTCCTATATGCTAATCACCTGATAAATATCTCCATGTTGAGGGATGGATGACTATATTGCCTCTATCCATAAAATTTGATGATTCCTTACCTCTTGCAACATATTTCAGGCCATATTTTTGACTCATTGCCCAATGGTCCCCTCCATGATCGTCCCAGTAGAATTTATAAAAACAAACTTGTTCTATTCAGAAATCTGACCTTCTAACTTATCTTTGATTGAATATCTTGCGTATGAAAACTCTGTAAATAGTGAGACATCCCTCTCTGAATTAGACACCAATTATCTTACTGCATTCCTATTGAGTTACAAGTGGTTTCCATTTTCATACATTGAGTTTCCCCCATCTTTATCATGATAATGGGGCTTGGGGTTATTGTTGGTATGTATATATTCAATTTGCATTGCTCATTGTATATCACATGTATGTAAGGATGAAAAATAGAACTTGGGGGTGCATAACAACAACCCTCATATTAATAGATAAATTCATAAAATCCAAAAGACAAAGAAAATATATTAGGGTTACACATTACAATTTACAATTGTCATAAGGAAAAGAAAATTGCTTACTTGAGCCAACTGTAGTTTTGGAAGCAAGACAGCGTAGACACCACCCCATGAACAAGAATGGACCATCGCTCCAGAAGCAACCATACCTGCAAATTCCCAAGTCAGACCAAACCCTAAAATATTCAAGGTAAAAAATTCTTGAAGAAAAACTACAACAATAGAGTTTACCTCAAGTTGCCATGCCGAAATTACCAAGACTGCCATGCAAAAAACAAAGAGACCACCCAAATATACAAAATCCACCCTTCCATATTGAGGAAAATTTTCATAAAAGTGGTCAAAATTGGTCCCAGTAGCCTTAAGAGAAATGGTCCCAGTAGACTTAGTAAAAAATGGTCACAGAAGCCTTAATAGAATGCCCTCCACAATTCATGGTTTGAGAAGAATGCCCACACCATGGTACCTTCCTATGGCTAGTTGGTTTGGATACCTATTCATGATTTTAGTTTTCTTTAATTTTTCTTAAGGAGAAAGATACAGGCCTGTCAAAATAGTGTGTTTCACCGGTGGATGCAAAAATGTAAGTAGCCTCAGAAAGATGCCTTCCCTAAATTATGGGTTAGAGTAAATGCCTGCAGCACATGGGGGTATTGTAGATTGGTCTTCGGCCTACCTGACCATGTCTTCAGATTGTATTGGAAGTGGATGAAGAAACAATTAGGGACCTTCCAAAAAGGTATT
>LPNX011202990.1:9416-36232 GCA_001517045.1 Pseudotsuga menziesii | reverse complement strand
GTGTTAAATCTGCCCAAGTGGCCTTAAGGAAATGCCCACCATGCCTCATAGGATGATGCGAAAAATGTATTGAGAATGTGAGTCTCTAGAGTGTTGTATGGAGCATACAACCATCTCACTTGCCTCACCAAACTACAACATATATTTAAGGAAGAACTGGTCCCACCAGCCTTAGTCAAAATTGGTCCAAACAACATTAAGAGAATGCTCACCACAATTCATGGTTTGAGAATAATTTTGGCACCATGGTACTGTCCTATAGCTAGTTGGTTTGGCTACCTATTCATGATTTGAGTTTTCTTTAATATTTCTTGAGGAGAAAGATATAGACTTGCTAAAACAGGGTTTTTCACCGGTGGATGCAAAACTGGCTAAGTAGCCTCAAAAAGATGCATGCCCTAAATTATGGGTTAAAGTAAATGCCCGCAGCACACGGGGGTATTGTATATTGGTCTTCGGCCTACTTGACCATGTGTTTAGATTGTCTTGGAAGTGGATGAAGAAACATTTATGGACCTTCCAAAAGGGTGTTTTAGGAAGATTAAAGCAAATTGATAAATTTGTCTAAGTATGGAATTGGTGTTAAATCTGCCCAAGTGGCCTTAAGGAAATGCCCGCCATGCCTCATAGGATGATGTGAAAAATGTATTGAGAATGTGAGTATCTAGAGTATTATATGGAGCAACCATCTCACTTTCCTCACTGGAGAGTCTCTAAGGAGGAAGATGTCAAGCTGCCACAAGTGCTTCCAAGCCATATTTTCACTATTCTAGTACTTGCAAAACTACCTAAGTGGCTTCAAGGAAATGCCTACCAGAGATTGTCCTGATGATGATAAATTTATCTGAGGGCATGGGGTTGTTATCTGATGAAGTGGATATCTTGCCATGTTCTTAGTTTTGCTATGGATATCTTGGCATCTACTGATTAGGTGTCTCACACCTCAAATTGTATGAAAATAAACTTTCTCATCACGTTGACCTGGGGTTTGATAATAATTCTCGTAAAAATGCGTAAGTGACCTCAGTAAAATGCCTGCCATTTCCAGTAGTTGGTGGATCAAATTGTTTTGGGGGTATGAGTCTCTAGAGTGTTGATTGGTGCATCTAACCACATCATTATTTTTTCCAAAAAAATCTATAGATGAAGTTACCAGTATGTCAAAAGTGCCTTCTGGCTTGTTTTGGTCCAAACCAGTAAAATGCCTGCCAGACTCAGAAGCATATGAGTCTGAAGGGGAAATCAATTTGGTTGTACCGAATGGGATGTACTTCATCATCCAGTATCATTGGTACAAGAGTTGGTGAAATTAAAAATCCCTCGTGTTGACTTAGGGTTTTATAATTTTGTCCAAGTGGTAAATCTGTAGTTTAAAATGCTATTTTCAAATGCCCACCAGATGATGTGTGTGTCAATTAATTCATTAAATTACATGTGTTTGTTCCTTGTTGAGGTGTTTATCTAGTCATGGTTTCAATTTTCCCTATGGAGGTTACATCAGTGAGAAATTAACCTTCCATGTTGAAAAAAAATCATGTTCACACAGTGTATGGGTTTGCCCACACATAGCTTAAAGATATATCATAATAAAAAAATTCATATGCCCGCACAAGCGAGAGATTTAAATAGAGATTGCTTAGCCAGTTAATTAAAAAAAAGATGAAATAAATAAGAGGCATAAACATAAGAGATTTTATTATTTAATTAACATACATAAATTTAATTTATTTCGAACTAATTGATGCTTTCTTTCACAACCTACAAGCAGTCTCGTATTGATCACTCAAAACATTGGATTCAGAGATAAATTCTCTATAATGTTATCTTATATGCCAATAAATATAAAACTCCACCATACAAAAAAAAATCCTTAACTTTCGATAAATACATGTATACATCGATATGCCAACTAAAAAGTATTTTTCATTATATGCCGATAAATACAAAACTCCATCATACAATGTAATGTCCTCTTCCTTTTAGGCCTTGAGGCCCATACCGCTAACCTATGTGATTCCTGTGGGTTCGAGCAGCTACTGATAGCTAGGGAATCAGATCAGGACTGATGCCATCCATAGAAGATCTAGGGCATCCTCACTTGTTCAAGAAGGTCCACCTGGGCCAAAGGCCACCTTCATGCATGACCATGCTCTTTTTAGGTCTCCATCCGCATGCATGCAAGTCAACGGCAAATTAGAAGATAAAGTGACCTAATTAGGTCATAGATTAGGTTTTGTGCAGTTGAACTTTATAAATAGAGGGTAAAGCAAGAGGAGACCTCACTTATGATTATTATTATTTTGGGAGCACTTGGATAGTAGCACAACGTGCAACACAGCAGTTGGGGTTGGAGACAGAGTCTTCAGCTAATAGGATTTCGGTAGTGAAACATTTGTCCTAGTCTTATTCCGGGTAAGCCATACTGGTTCACCACTTGTTCTTCAGTTCATTCATCAGTTATATAGCACAGGGTATAGATTGTTGCAGTGGCACGGTGCAGCCTTAAGAGGGGGTTTTCAACCAGGAAGCCCTAATCAGCTATTGGGCCTTCAGATCTCAGTTTCCTTTCGAAACTTAGGCATCATTCCTACCAGCAGCTTCATACTCCGGTACCCAATGATTATCAGCTTCATCTGAGCTCATCCGAAGCCATTATCAGCATTTCTGGACTCCCAGGGGCATGAGCAGTTGCCTCACCGAACCTAGACGCTATCCTACTTAGAGGTGTCATAACTTCAACATTTTTTAGCCAATCTCTCCGGCACAACAAGGCTATCATCTCGGCAAATCGGCGAATCCATCGGACACCTCCTTCCTTGAGGGCGTCACCTTTTTCTTTGATTGGGCGTCTTGCTGCTGGGGCATTCACCAGAGGTAGGAGCGATCAACTCCTCTCCAATCCAGATATCAGTACTTGCAGACTTTATCTGTAGCAGTCCAGCTAGTTATCAGTGGTAAGTGTGCATTCTATCTCACAAAGCCTAATCCTAATTTTTCCTATAAAATAGGGATTTTTTCCTGGCAGCTTGTAAGCCCAGTTGTATCCGCATAATTGTTTAGAAATAGAAAATATCAGGATTTGGGATATTACAGTGGTATCAGAGCTATTTTCTTGGCCAGCTGTGGGATTAAAAGATGAAAAGTAGATGAATACAAAAGGAGATCCTTTTGTAACTTATAGGAGGAGGAAGAGTAGATACACAGAAGAATTTGAAGATATCCAGCTAGAGGATACCAATTCAGACATGGAACAAACAGGTATTCATTCGGATAGGGGAAAAGGAACGGGAGATGAGGAGGATTGGATGGAATTTCACAACTTGGTCTTTGCATTGCAAGACTTAGCCAAAGGACAAAAAGAAGTCCTCAATGCAATCAGCAGACTGTCAGCGAAACCGAAACCAGGTATCAGCAGTGCCCCCTCCTCACTCGTAGAGTGGGGATCTTCCAGAGGCAGTGGAAAGATGGCGTACACCAACATCCAGAACACTCCCCACATATACAGCAGACCTACTATCAGGCCTACCATGCCTCACTTCTTGGCAGGTACAGAAGGGGGCCCGGTCATGCAGGTAGAGCCCAGCAAGCCTTTTGGGACCTATTTGCATCAGTACAGGGACTTAGGGGATGAGTTTCATGCTGCTATGTCTTTCTCAGACTTCTGCAACATGAAGAGCAGAAACAGGCCCAGGAATTTCAATAAGGGTTTCAATCACAACTATAAGCTGCAGAAGACCTTAGGTAGGTTAACTATCCCAAACTTTGATGGAACTCGCGGAGGATCAGCGAGAACGTGGGTCCAAAAGTTGGATACCTATTTCCAGCTCAACCCCATGATAGAGACAGATGCCATTAAGTTGGCTACACTTCACCTGGACGGAGAAGCTCACGAATGGTGGTACCATGGACTTGTGACATTGGGTCACAAAACCATACACTCTTACGGTGAGTTCACTCAGAAACTCATGGAGAGGTTCGATAGGAAAGATCCAGAGATCCATTTCAGGGAGTTGGCTTAACTCAAGCAGACTGGTAGTGCAGAATCATTCATTTCAGAGTTTCAGAGGCTAGCCATTATGGTAACATATGTGTCAGAGAGCAGACTGACTATGTTATTCACTGAGGCCCTCATAGAGCCATTACGGGGATGGGTGAAAGCCTACAAACCCCTCACTCTGTAGGATGCTATTAGCAGGGCAAGGGATCTTCAGGATTCAGTTCCCAAAAAAAAATTCCCTATGAAAACCAATTTTCCTGTTAGGGACAAGGACAGGAAACCTTTCTAGCAGGATGTGCCCAAGAAAACTTGGTTATATGAGGACACCAGGAAATATTTGAGAAGGAAGAAGTTGTGCTTCACCTGCCAGGAACCATGGGTACCAGGACACAGGTGCACAGGGAAGGAAAAGGCACACTACATTGAGGTGTATTCAGATAGTGACGAGGACGACGATGAACAGGAGGCCATAGAAGATGAATCACACCAGGGTGATACTCTAGAGGGAGTCATTGCTACATCGTCTGGAGTACCGAGGTTCCATACTCTCAGGGTCAGGGGAGTAGTGTAGGGTCACAGAGTAGGAGTTCTGATTGATGGGGGAGCCACCCACAATTTCATTGACTCCGCTTGGGTAGCCAAACGAGGTATTCAGACTAAGAAGTTCGAGGGATTCACTATGGCAGTAGCCGAGAACTCCAGCATGGAGTGCAACTAATGGATCCCAAAACTGAATGTTTCCTTGGGTAACTATCAGATGACAGACTCTTTCTATGTAGTGGATGTAGTGGATACTCATGTGGTATTGGGTGTTCAGTGGCTTTACTCTATAGGAAAATACACTACAGATTACAGGGCAATGGAAATGGAGTTTCAGGGGCCAGATGGAAAATGGGTAGTTTTGAGGGGCATGAACACTTATCCCCCAAAACCGGTCTCGTCACAGAGAATGGAGGCAGTGCTTTGACAGGATGATATAGAATGGGCTGCAGAATGTTTCGTCACCTTCAGGAAACCCCCAAAGACCAGTTCACAACACCCCAGTGACATTCAAGCCTTGCTATAGAAACACGAAAATGTTTTTCGGGACCTTCCATTAGGCAGACCACCAGACCGGGGCTTTGAACACATCATCAAGCTAGAGGAGGGAACACAAGCCGTCATCACCACTCCTTACAGGAATCCTAAGAGGTACAAAGATGAGATTGAGAAAACCATCAAAGAATTACTGAAGCTTGGTTATATATGACCCAGTTTTAGCCCCTTTGCATCTTCAGTAGTTCTGGTTAAGAAGAAGGATGGCACTCTGCGTATGTGCATCGATTACCGAGCACTTAACAAAAAGACCATCAAGAACAGGTATGCCATTCCCAGGATTGACGAACTCATGGATGAAATTCGGGGAGCTCAATACTTCTCCAAGATCGATCTTCGCTCGGGATACCATCAGATCAGGGTAAGGGACCAGGACATCCCCAAAACTGCTTTTCGCTGTCATTATGGTCACTATGAGGTTTTGGTCATGCCATTTGGGCTTACCAATGCTCCAGCTACTTTCCAGTCATGCATGAACCACACCTTTAGGGAACAACTACATAAGTTTTTGCTTGTATTATTTGATGACATCTTGGTTTACAGCAAAACATGGGAAGAGCACTTGAAACACCTAGACGAGACGTTGAGTATTTTAGAAGAAAAGTCTCTTTACGTGAAAATGTCCAAGTGTGAGTTTGGCATGAAGGAAATTCTATACTTAGGACATGTGATCAATGCAGAAGGAGTACAGGTGGACATGGAGAAAATCCGAGCTATCAGAGATTGGCACGCACCAAAAACCGTGACCGAATTGCGAGGGTTCCTAGGTATGTGCACTTATTACCGACGGTACATTAAGGGATTCTCCCAGTTTACAGCACCCCTCACAGATCTCACCAAGAAGGGGGCATTCACTTGGATAGACTCAGCACATAAAACTTTCGAGGAGATGAAGGTTATCATGAGTTCTTTCCCAGTTTTAGCATTGCCATACTTCTCACAACCCTTTACAGTAGAATGTGATGCCTCAAGAGAAGGGTTAGGAGCAGTATTGATGCAGAATCATCACCCTATTGCATTTGAGAGCTGTAAACTGAAGAACTACGAGTGCCATTAATCCATATATGACAAAGAGATGCTAGATATCTTGCATGCTCTCACAAAATTCAGACAGTACCTGGTGGGTAGTAAGTTCAAAATCAAAATAGATCATAACAGCCTCAAGTATTTCTTGGAACAGAAGGAACTGAATGAGCGACAACAGAAATGGGTCAGCAAGGTACAAGCCTATGATTTCGAGATCGAGTATGTGAAAGGTAAGAATAATGGAGTGGCTGATGCATTATCCAGGTGCCCATCCCCATTATCCCTTAGTAGTATATCCACAGAATGGAGGGCACTTCTCTTAGTGGAGTACTCCAAAAATAAATTCGCCTGCGAATTATTGGATGGGCAAATTCAGGATGACAGGTACAGGATTGTGGATGACATCATCTACTACAAGGACAGAATATAACTCATTCCAGAATCCACATTGAGGAAGAAGATCATCCAAGCATCCTACGATTCTTCTTTATCAGGGCATCAAGGGTTCTTAAAAACCTACCGGCAGATCAGAGAGAGGTTTTCATGGAAGGGCCTCAAGGGGGAGATTATGCAGCATGTCCAGGAATGTAGCATCTGTCAGCAGAACAAGGTTGAGAACACCCATCCAGCAGGGCTACTACAGCCACTACCGATCCGAGAACAGAAGTGGGAGAGCATCTCCATGGACTTCATTACAGGCTTGCCCAAGGTCCAAGGGAAAGATTGTTTATATGTAGTAGTTGACAGACTGACCAAGTTTGCACATTTCTTCTCGATACCATTAGACTACTCGGCAGCTCAAGTAGCGGAGTTATTTTTCAGGGAGGTTTTCAGGTTACACGGGTTGCCTAAGACCATTTTCAATGATCGGGATAGCAGGTTCAGGTTCACGGGTGCCTTTTGGCAGGAACTGTTCAGATTGGTGGGGACCAAACTGGATACTAGTACGAGTTATCACCCCGAGAGTGACGGACAAACAGAAATAGTCAACAAGTGGATTGAAGGATATCTCAGGAACTACGTAGCAGGGCAGCAGCGAACCTGGATCAAATGGTTGCACCTAGGAGAGTATTGCTACAACACTACTTATCACATGTCTATTAGAATGACTCCTTTTAAGGCATTATATGGTTATGAGGCCTTGGACTATGTGGATTTGGCATTTGGAGACAGTAGGGCTCCTAAGGCTAAGGATTGGATACAAGACAGTCAAGACATCCTGAAAGTATTGAAAGAGAATTTACAAACAGCCCAGAATTAACAGAAGCTGTATGCCGAAAAACACAGGATTGAGCGGAGCTTTGAGGTAGGGGATTTAGTCTACTTAAGGCTCCAGCCTTACAGACAGTCGTCACTTAAAAAGAAAGGAGCAGAGAAATTAAAACCCCGCTTCTATGGACCATACAAAATAATTCGAAAGGTGGGAGAGGTGGCATATGAGCTAGAGCTCCCCAGAGAAAGCAAAATCCACAATGTGTTCCATGTGTCCAGCCTGAAGAAGACCCTTGGGAAACACATTGCTCCATCTACTGAATTTCCCCCTTTAGATGATGAAGGACTGCTGATACTGATTCCTGAATGGATCATACAGACCAGAGAGAGGAAGCTCAGGAACAGAGTGATCAGAGAATATTTGGTTCAATGGAAAGAACTACCACCAGAGGATGCCACTTGGGAAGGTGAACAGGTATTGCAGCATCCCAGTTTGAAGTTGCTTGAGGACAAGCAATCTCGAACGGGGAGGACTATAATTTCCTCTTCCTTTTAGGCCTTGATGCCCATACCACTAACCTATGTGATTCATGTGGGTTCGAGCGGTTACTGATAGCTAGGGAATCAGATCAGGACTGATACCATCCATAGAAGATCTAGGGCATCCTCACTTGGTCAAGAAGGGCCACCTAGGCCAAAGGCCACCTTCATGCATGACCATGCTCCATGCATGACCATGCTCTTTTTAGGTCTCCATCCGCATGCATGCAAGTCAACGGCAGATTAGAAGATAAAGTGACCTAATTACGTCAAAGATTAGGTTTTGCGTAGTTGAACTTTATAAATAGAGGGTAAAGCAAGAGGAGACCTCACTTATGATTATTATTATTTTGGAAGAACTTGGATAGCAGCACAGTGTGCAACACAACAGTTGGGGTTGGAGACAGAGTCTTCAGCTAACAGGATTTCGGCAGTGAAACATCTGTCCTAGTCTTATTCCGGGTAAGCCATACTAGTTCACCACTTGTTCTTCAGTTCATTCATCAGTTATATAACACAGGGTATAGATTGTTGCAGTGGCATGGTGCAGCCTTAAGAGGGGGTTTTCAACCAGGAAGCCCTAATCAGCTATTGGGCCTTCGGATCTCAGTTTCCTTCCGAAACGCAGGCATCATTCTTACCAGCAGCTTCATACTCCGGTACCCAGTGATTATCAGCTCCATCTGAGCTCATCCGAAGTCGTTATCAGCATTTCTGGACTCCCAGGGGCGTGAGCAGCTGCCTCACTGAACCTAGATGCTATCCTACTTAGAGGTGTTAGATGTCACGTCCCCATGCCTCCGACCGGCATAGAGGACGCGACTACTAGCTTTATCAGGTCGGGATAATAGCCCCATGAACATGTACAGGCTTAAAAATTCATAAACAGAATGCTTAAACATGCATAGATGCAATTATCTACCAAGCACAGCGAAAAACAACATTCATTGAAACAAGCATTCTTTCAACATGTTCATTTCATTTTAATTAACAGTAAATATAGAATTGCAGAGGTAAATTACACAAGAATACTTATCTTATGATGAACTCGATCCGCAACGTTCCACCCAACCATAGGCCAGCGTGCTTCTTAATCTCTCAGCAGCACTGCCACCCCTGAGCTGGGCATGATTCTCCAAGGAATAAGGGAACAGCAGGCTTACACATAGCTAGGGATGCACAAAACACACAGCCAAGCCAACAGATTTGGGTTTATCAGGCCATTAAGGAGTTGGAGAAGGAAAATTGCTAAGCTGGTGAGCTCATTACAGAGCCAAGGACACCTACACCAGAACTAGCCTGACCTCTAAGACACCCATCCACACCCAACACAAGGAATTATTCCCTTCTCTGCTACACAGTCCCTCAGGCCCTGCATTCCCTTCCAGTGCTATTCAGGGGTGATGGAGAAGAAGGCCAGCCCTCTAGCTTTGTTTGTGTGGTTCCAGCCACTAGGTTTATCAAGCAAAACTAAGCCAACATCCCTACTCCTCTCACAGTCCGAAGACCAACAATTTCACACATGTAATCAAGTCAACTGTCACAGCTTAAATAGGGAAAACGAATTCTGAGTCATTATTGGCCCTATCGTGGCCAAAATGACTCTCACTCGAATTTACCACGGCCCCCAAACGTAACAGCAATTACATTCACAACATGGGGAAGACTACAGCCCCGAATCTATCAGTGAGCACAACTCACAGCAGGGAAAAACGACCCAAAAAGTCTGTGAGACAGCCAAAAACGTGAATGGCCCTTCACAGTCAGTCGTGGATGCAAGAGCACGGCTCTCAGCTCTCCATGTGCACCCCAAACATAAGAATACTTGTGCATGGGTAAACAATCCGACCCAGCAAGGAAAGGAACAGACAATGGAGGCCCTGCGTGAGGAAAAACAGCTCCGTTTTTTTCCGTGGATGCACACACAACAGTAAGGACGCAAATTTGCAGTTCGTGGGTGTTCAGCAAACTCGTGGAGCCAAGGAAATGTCTGCGTGAGACCAAAAATGCCAAGAACCTGTGCATGAGGATGAACGACAATGGGGAGGACGCGAATTGCAAGTCCTGCGCGTTTTTTCAACTCGTGGGGAGGAAGAAGAGTAAGCGTGAAGAATGAGGACGAATTGAATGAAGGGCATAGGCTAGGACCGATAGTCCTGCCACCCCACACCCCAAAATAATAACTGCCATAACTCCTCCCAGCTTCCAACAGAAAATATTAACTGAAGTGGTTGGAATAAGACAAAGGAAGAAGACACATGGGTTTTTCCCTAAATGGCCCAAGGTTTAACAATTTTCCCTCACACCTTATCCTTGAGAAAATCATGCCCCATTCGATTTATTTGCCGCAACTATAGCTGGTTGTGTTCATTTTAATTAATTATAGATGCATATTTACATGATGACCATATTAATATATGTCGCATGCCCCGATATACAATCGGTGACACTTTAAATCCAAAACATAACATGACCGATCAATGGTGGGGCCTTGGCCTTTAGCTCCACACCATGATCATTACAATATATACATCATATACATCTAATGTAACGGGGTCAAAACCGGGACATTACATCAGAACTTCAGCATTTTTCAGCCAATCTCTCCGGCACAGCAAGGCTATCAGCTCGGCAAATCGGTGGATCCATCGGACACCTCCTTCCTTGAGGGCGTCACCTTTTTCTCTGATTGGGCGTCTTGCTACTGAGGCATTCACCAGAGGTAGGAGAGATCAGTTCCTCTCCAATCTAGATCTCAGTACTTGCAGACTTTATCTGCAGCAGTCCAGCCGGTTATCAGTGGTAAGTGTGCATTCTATCTCACAAACCCTAACCCTAATTTTTCCTATAAAATAGGGATTTTTTCCTGGCAGCTTGTAAGCCCAGTTGTATCTGCATAATTGTTTAGAAATAGAAAATATCAGGATTTGGGATATTACAGATAAATTCTCTATAATGTTATCTTATATGCCAATAAATATAAAACTCCACCATACAAAAAAAAATCATTAACTTTCAATAAATACATGTATACATCGATATGCCAACTAAAAATTATTTTTCATTATATGCTGATAAATACAAAAATCCAACATACAAATATTTTTTTTCATTAAATATCGATAAATACATATATAAATTGATTTATAAATGTCTAACATGTTTTAGAGATGGCTGCAATCCATTTTCTTGAGCAGAAGACAAATCTAAATTGTCTCTCTTGCCTTTCGTAGAAGACTATAATTGTATTGGAGTTGGACAAGGCCCTTATTGCAATTTCTTTTCAAGCTATTTAACTCTCTATGAAACTTTTTTTAAATTTTCAAGCAAAACATTTTTTCCCCCCATTAGTTTGTTCAACATTTCCTCATTTTTCTTATACCTCATTGATTCCTATTCTTCCTTGACCTCCAATTTCTCTCTGGTATGTTTCAACTGGTTTTTAACTTCAGTCAATGCATGTTTCAGATTATGTATTTCTTTATCCTCCTCTTTTTCCGTCAACTTTGTCTCACTGGGAAGGACAGGAATTGCACTCATTGCAGTAGCTGGCCCTTTTAATTCCTTCTCCAAACCAGCAATTATGGATTTAAGTGTTTGAACTTCCATATCACATCCAAAATGCTGAACTTGTCTACCTTCTAATAGTTTTAATCCCAACTCCCTTATTTTTGCATCTTTCCTGGCCATCTTCTCTTTCATTTCTTTATGTAACGGTGATGAGCCATACAAATCACCTAGTGTAAGGCTCATTGAGAAGCTTTCTTGTATCATATTCTCTTGTCTTTCTAAGGACTTCTCTCTCTCTTCTAAGGATAGTGTACCTCTAGGTGTATTTTTCCTTCTACCCTTACCCTTACCCTTACCATCATCTCCTTTTGTACCCTTACCTTCACCCTCACCACCTTCTTCACTGGAGATTTTTTTTCCTCTACTTTGTTTTTTAATTTTTAAATTTTCAGAGATCCTTGCTAACCTTTTTCCTTTCAGCTTATCATCTTGCCTAGAAATGGTTTTTCTCAAATCAGAAATTATTGATTCTAATTCTCCAAGTTTTTTTCCATGGCTTCCCCCCCACTCTTTCAACTTCAACTGATATTCTTGTACTACCTGTTCATATTCTTTAATTTTCTTCTCCATTACCTTTTAAGGACCCATTTCTATCCTCACTAGTGGTACATTGAGAACAGGTGGTCTTTTTTCAACTTTTCTTTGAGTTCACTCGCTTCAGCATTAGCGTTTTCCAACACCTCATCATATGAAACCCTCACAGACTGAATCACCTTTTTAGCAACATCAGTGTGTTTATCTACTTCTTCGAATAATAGTTTAGCCATTTCTTCTTTCTCTTTTATAATTATGTCTGCTCTAAAATGATTATCCACAACTGTCTTCTGCAACGCTGCTATCTGTTTTAAGCATTGTAAAATATTATCATCTTTTCTCAAGCACTCTTCTGCCCAATTGCATATATAGGAAGCTTGTTCCTTGAAATGTGCCATTTTATCATATAGGATGAACACGTACCTACTATCAAACGTATATGATGCAATATTGTATAAATGCATAGGGGAAGCCCCTGATTCTGATTTGGAAGAACAATCATACTCAATTTCCAACTGTTTAGGAGGAATTCTATCAAGAATGTCTTGAGGAATGGAAAAGTGAGCAGTAGTTTGTTCCATTTCATTTCCTGTCATCTCCTCCCAATGACCTCTATCTACATGCCCCTTAAACTCTTTCAAGGTTATGGTAGCACGAATTTCATCATTTATGACCAAATCATTACACTGTACTCGTAATTCAGCATGGTTCTCAGGCCTTTCTACTGGCGATTCCTCATTCTGTTCAGTAGGGTGTAATGGTAATTCCCCATGGTGCTTATGATACAGTACTAATTCATCGTTCTGCTGAGGAGACTATAATGGAAATTCCTCGTTATGTTCCCTTCTTTTATGTTTCTTAACATATGTTTTATGAACATGTGGTTTTGGCAAAGATATTTTTCCATGCAGGTTAATATCACCAATCTTTGTTTTAGTAGCATGGGGTCGACATAAATCAATAATTTTTTGAAGCGTGCCCGAGAAACTAAATTTAACCTTCCTTAATTGGCTCTCTTGCAGGGTAGAGTGGATTTTCTTATCCAATATATAAGGAATATATACAGGTATATCTTCCACCCAATGTATCACTACCTGCATACATTCACCGGAAATGTCATCCCTGTGATGATTTAGAATTGTCCGAAGGATAATCTGAATCAAAGTTTTGTATATTCTAGGAGGGACATCTTTCATTTTTAAACCATTCCTCGGAACATTTACTTCTCACCCACAAATTTTACTGGCCATCTGGTTCTTCTCTTGTCTGGGGGTTTTCCTTGAGCTTAAAATTGCTCCCCCTCTGCGTGGAATATTTGTACTTCAGGAAACCAAATCAGGGTCAGGTTATACCCGCTTCCCAAAAATTATGAGTTTCGTATTCCCAACATCATATTTCAAAATTTCCTCATCTATCTCCTCATCAACATAACTGAACATTCCCCACAAAAATTCAAAAACTTCTGCTTTCCTCAGGATAGTTTCCATACCTACTGGCCACATCTTTGCATCTCTCCATGCATCATATTTCTCCTAGAATTTTTTAACACTTACCCTATCATCTGTGGATGACTATGTTTCAACTGGGGTTGCAGAGGAGGATTCCCACATTTCAGCTGCACTCATCATGCTGGACGCCCCTGTTTGAAGTTCGACCATGGTTGTCCAAGTTCAAATCGGAGGTGAGGTGATGCATGCATACTGTATTTTAGGCTCACAAATTCTCCTCACAGACTAATTTTCAGGCTCACAAATTCTTCCTGAAAAAGAGGTTTTCAGCAACAAATCAACGCTTTTCTTGGGTATGCACTTTGGAAATAAAAACATATAAATATCATCATGACATAAAATATATAAACACGTGCCTCTACTCTTCAACAATTAAATATCATTCATGATATTCTTCTTCATCCAACTCAACATTTGTATCAATATTTGATTCAGAATACATATTCATGAAAGGCTCATTCAAATCAATGGCATCTTCTATAATATAGTCATCTACATCGTCAATGAGATCATAGTCTACTAGATTTGTATGATTAACCTCTTCAACTTCTTCATCGAACAAATTGATTGCAACCACCTGCTTTTGATCTGAATCATCACCATCATCTTCTTCTTCATGATTATCTTCATCACCTACATGATTATACATTACTGGTCTTCCTCTTGGATAGTATTTAACAACGTATGACCAACCTACTTTACCTGGCACCTCTAAGTAAAAGACTTGCTCACATTGACTTGGAAGAACATAAGGCTCTATACCCAGTTCAGATTCCCTTGGATTAACCATGGTAAATCCATTAGCATGCTCAATAACAGTTCTTTTAGGAGCATGTTCATGCATCCATAGCCTGTACCACTTCACCTCAAATAAAACTATGTTAAAGGAATTAAAATCACACTCATTTATGTCCTCCAAATTCCCATAGTACCTAATCCTAGTTTATTCTAGATGTTTGTCACTTCTAGAGGAAACATTGGTGACCTTAAACACTGCATTTATCCCATAATCTGAGGTTTTCATCTTATCATCCAACATTTTGATACGAAATTTACGACCATTACACCACATAGCCTTGTGATGTTTCAACTGTAACATTGAAAACAAATAAAAAATACATTGTGAATTAATAAATGTCATATAGAACTTAGAAAATATATTTGAAAACTTAAACAAACCAAATACATTGAAAAAATGGGAATTAACTAGAAAAATGCGGGTAAACAATTTACTTGCCCTTTTATCTTTTAAACCATAGGCTAAATCAACTTCCCTTTGCAACATAAGATCAGGAAATTGATGGAGATGATAATTAGTTGTTTTAATCATCTCACTGAATCCTTTCCATGATAACCTGTCGAAGCATTCTTCACAATATTTTATCCAATGCTGCATCCAATCAAGGTTGTTTGCAATGTATAAATGTAAAGCATCCCACACTCGAGCAACTATATGAAAAAATAACAATTCACTATCATTAATTAGATATCATTACATGCATAGTTTAATACAGTTGAATACGTAGGATTAATAAAAAAATAACAAATCAATATGATAAAATAAAATTGGAAAAACACATGATATATTAATTCCACAAAATCTAATAATTACCTTTCCCCAATAGGACCTCCCCTTCAAATTTATTGATGGATTTGAGATTCAAAATGCGAGGCACATTCATATTTTCTACTAATTTAGGTAGATATTCACTAATATACACCGTGCATTGATATACCATATATCCCTCAACCATACAACCGTTGGGACATGCTCTTTGTCTAACAAGATCCTTTAACAACTTCAACTGCCTCTCCACCATCCACATCGACCTTGTGTGTACCGGTCCACATAATTAAATGTCCTCAACTTGGTGTATGAGGTAGTGTTGTTGTGCATTGAAAAATGTTGGAGGTATATACTATTTCATTTCACACATTAGTTGGGGAATTTCTCTCTTCCAATACCTCGTTTCTTCTTTATGGATTTTCTTTGAGGAAAGCCACCTACAAATGATGCAATAAAATAATATCAAGCCATATATAAAATTTGCGGGGAAAACATAATATGTCAATAAGTTCCATGGAAAATCATGGACCAAGTACATTTTCCATATAAAACATTAATTACTTACCTCATGTATTTTCTAAGAACATAAATAATTTGTTTTATGTTGTTGTCAAAGTCGTTTAGTAGAGATAAAGGTAGAACATATTGTATCAAAAAACACATAATTATTATTTGTTTCCAAATAACAGAATAAAATTAATAAAATAGTGCATACCAATAAGGAAATATATTAAAAACTCACAATTACCTTAATGAATGTATGCCATTCATGTGTTTTAACCACACCAAAAACACCCTTTTCATTAAGATATTCTTTATGTTAGACAAAAAACCCGTCGTAAACATGATTTTTCTGATAACCTCTTTTACAATATTGCTCTGTTGCTCCGTCAAGCACCAAGGAATACTAATGTTTTGTTGAAAACCATCACCATTAGAATTAATGATCACACTTTGCAATGCATGATTAGCTTCTTGGATGTCACTACAAATCTTTCCAATTTTTTTGTTTGTCAGTCCTTCCATCTAATATTTGCCATAACAATTATGTTATGTTATTTGTGATATGAATTGTATCAAACAAATAAACTATTTTTAGGTTCTCGTAGTATGGCAACATACTCAATTGCATCGGGTAAATTTTCATTCCTCGTGGAAGCCCATTCGTTCCTTAACGCCATTCATGAAACATCAAAAAAATCAAATTAACACTAATTAATCAATATACATACATACCGTGCTAAACATAATTCACTAAAAAGAACAAAGATTTATATAATATATGATAAAAGTTGAATGTGATTGTCATTGATGTCAAAGGAGTTCAGTGAATGACAAAAGGATAACCAAAGACATGATGGCAGGGTAAACTCAGTGAAAGACAAAAGAATGAAAAAGGAAGTAATGACATGGAAAGTATGATGATGTGGCATGTATGGTGACACTAGAAAGACACATAATGGTGTCCTAGTGCTATCAGGAAGTCAGTGTTGTAATTTGACATCATTCTGCAAAAATATGGCAACTTTGTGAAACTTTGGAAATTGACTAAGTATGAAAAAGTAGTCAAACTAGTATTTTTCCTACTTTTGGTAGATTGATATTTTGCATATGTGACCATTGTAAGTCATCCTTAAAGTATGGATCGATAACCATTTCAACAAAAAACAAATCCATGCCAATTGATGAACCTATTGACATACACCCAACATCTGGCAGGCATTTCAAAGTGGTCTTCCAAACTGCTTATTGACACTTAAACAAATCTCTTCAAACCCTAAGTCACCAAGGTGATTTTATTTTTTTCATCAAAATTGGAGAGTGAGACATCCAAAATGTGAGGAAAATCATATTGACTCAACCATTCCAATATTCTCTCCTGCAACCTCATCATCTAACCTTGGCGGGCATTTTACTGGAATAGTGCAAATGAAGGTGAGAGGCACTTTTGGAAGATTGATATCTTCCTTTGTAGAGTCTCTTTGGGAAATATGAAACCATGGTTGGATGCATCAACCAACATAACAGAGCCTATCATTTTCTGATAATTTTTCTCATCATCTTACGAGAGGTGGCGCAAATTTCCTTGAGGCCACTTACGTAAATTTTACCAATAATTCCATACTTAGACAATTTGTCCAAAACCCAAAACCTGAAATAATGCTACTAGATGATGTATTACACCTTACTGAGCACACCTATGTTTTTTTCACTCCCAGCCTCATCTTCATTTTCCCTAGGCGAGCAGTTTACTGAACTTTGGTGTAAGACGGCCTGAAACCTTGTTTTGGCAGATCCATATCTTCTTCCTCAAGCATTATCAAATCAATGTGAGAACATGGTCAGGTAGGAAAAACATACACCTATAGGATGACCAGGTGGTGCATTTATTTTCTTCAACCCACAAATTATGACAGGCATTTCCCTAGAGCAATTACGACTAATTTAACAAAAAATCCTTCTTTTGGGAGACTTCTATCTTCTTCTTCAAGGAGTTTTCTGAGAACCAGGGCCATGGTTAGATAGATATTTAAAAAAATTATGGGATGGAATTTCATGGAGGGAATTTTATTATTCTTATGAATTATGGCATTCATTTTCATAAGGAAACTGCTTTAGGGCATTTTTTCAACACTTGGTCAAAATCCCCAAATTATCATACCGTTACCAACTACTACCAGAATGTAACAATGATATCATGAGACATTAGGACACCAACATGCTTTTTTAAACCTCATCACACATGCAATATCAACACTTATTTTTTCATTAATGACCTCCTTTGACATCAATGAAAACCATACTCAACAGTCTCCAGCAATACATAAATAATTTGGCATACCTTGACGATTTCTATTATATTCCAAATTCCATAGGCGAGGTGTCATTCTTAGTGGTTTTTTTCCATTCTCTTCTTTACCATTGAATTTTTCTTTGTCTGTAGTTCGATGACTATGGTTCTTAGGCAGAAAGTGACTATACTCATCAAACACTTCCTTTTCTAAACTCCTTGAACGACAAGATTTTATCCTGGGACCGCAAGATGGACATGCAAATTTACCCTTTGTTTCAATACCTACAAGATATATGAATTAGTGTATCGAATTAGAATTACCATTTAAAATAATGCATGAGGTTTTCAATAGATATATAATATTAAATAACAAAAGAAAGAAACAATATACCACAAAAATGTGTTAACCCGGGGGCATCATGAATTGTCCATCCAAGTATTCCATGGAATTGAAATCGTCTTTTCCCTATTGGTCTAGAGATGTCATACATAGTGACGCCAACCCATAACTTCAACAACTCATCGATAGGAGGCTCAATATATACAGTCATGTATATAACCTTGTACTTACCTAATTGGTCCAACATACATGATTAATTATATTTAGCTATATGTCGTTATATATAAAAGACATAATTATCATGCATGAAACAAAGAAATGAAATATTTAGTGATTGGACTTTCAAGTAAAAAAATACAAATTAATTAAATACTTGGAACAATCATTGCCAACACTGTGTGCTCTCTCTTGGCCGACATCCAAGGAGGAAGGTTATTGTTTATCACAAAAACAGGCCACACTGAGTAGGTAGAACAAAGCTCTCCAAATGGATTGACACCATCAGCTGCCAACGAAAGTTTAACATTACGAGGTTCTTCTTTGAGAATTGGCCACTTTTCTTTCATCCACCTAAATGTAGACCCATCTGCAGGCATTCGAAGAACATCGTCTTGAATTCTGTTCTTTGCATGGAAATCCATAAATTGTGCTATACTTTGACACTTGAAAAACCACTGGAGACATGGAATTATCATTATATAACGAAGAACTTTGTGAGGTACCTTTTTTGTCACTTTATCAGTTCTATCCCTACTTGTTTGACATTGTGGGCATTCATTTTTTAATGCATATTGCCCATAGTATATGATATTATCATTAGGACATGCATCAACAGCTTGATACTCCATTCCAAATTTTTTCATAATCACATATATCTCTCGATATGTGCGTGGTAAAATATTTGATGTTGGTAATAGAAATTCACCTAACAATATACAAAATTCAAAAGAATAAGTCAATGTAAACAATATTAATCATCAATATCGCATCCATACTTTAAAAATTATATAACAATAGCAATATAGGAAAAAAGGCAACTGTTTGTGTACATTTGAACATGCAGACATAAATAATTAACAAATTACATACCTTAGTATTTGTGTGAGATAGGTGTTTGATAAACCATTCAAAACCTTCAAGTTCACTAACAACAATATAGCAGATAGAATATTTGTTTTTGATCCTTCATAAAGAGGTTGACGCACCTTCTCGAGTAGAGGATAAACATCATGACTATCATCCTAGTTCTCCTCATCCATTGGAGAAAATGTGTCTTGGATCAATCTATGTATCTCATCTTCCTTATTTGAATCACTAACATTATCTCCATCCATATCATCATTAAGAACTTGATCAGCTTCAATATTCTGATCTAGATGCTCGTCACCCTATAATTGAGTATTTCTTCTAGTACTTGGCAAATAACTCTCTGGAAGGGGCATTTTGGGGGCATTGTTTATATATTTACAAACAACGTAGTAAAATTAGTGTGTATAGAACATATAATAAAATGATAAGAAATTTTACTAAAAGTCATGACATGATGACTATTACAGAGAATACATTAAAAAATGAATAATTTCTTACCAAGGGACGATATTCATAACCCCCTTTGACATTCCCCTTATCCATAAAATGTATTTCAGCTGTCGTTCTTAAAATTCTTCTTCTTTGCAAGCCCCCACAATCAAAGCAAGGGAAATAAAAATTTCCATCTCCCCTCGCCTCTAATGCCACTCTAAACTGAGCAAGCTTCCTTGCATTTTCATTCATAGTGAAAAATCCTTGTAGTGACAAGTAATTGTCTTACCTACACCATACCAAACAGTAACTTGTCAAATACATTAGATATAAGTATATTTCTAAATGTAGTATATTATATACCGATTTCTATAAAGAAACATGAAGACTGCGATGAATTGGATTTCCATTGATGACAACATTAATGACAATCATTTTGGAAAATTATGGTAATTTGGTGAAAAAAAGGAAAACGACTAAGTGTTGGAAAACTCACTCAAGTAGCCTTGAGAAAATGCCCGCACCATATGGGGGTCTTGTAGATTGATATTTGGCCTACCTAACCATGTATTCATATTGTCTTGGAATTATCTGAGGAATAAGTTATGAGCTTGCAAAACAATGTTTTAGGCAGATTGGACCAAACTAAGAAAATTGTCATAGTGTTGGAAAAACTGGCTCATGTGGCCTTGGGAAAATGCCCGTCGTACCTTAGAGGTGTATGATAAAAATTATATGAATCTATCATTCTACAGCTTGTTGAAGAGTATATCTCACCCTGGTCTCAGTTATCAAAGAATATTTTTTATGAAAAAGATAATGGTCTTCCAAAATAGAGTTTCATCCTGTTTTGTACTATTCCAATATTGGAAAAACTGCCTCAATGGCCTCAGGGAAATGCCCACCCTATATCATAGGATGATGAGAAAAATAATATGAAATTTTTAGTCTATAGATTTTCTATGGGTGCATCTAACCATGGTCTAAGTTATCCTGTGGAGTGTTTTACGACAAAGATATAAATCTGCCAAATGTAAGAAAAATATTATTTTGCATTTTAAAAACACAAGAAAATTGGTTAAGTGTTAGATTCAGGAAATTGAAAAGGAATTTTGAAATGCCTGCAAGGAGGGGTTATTTTGATGATAAAATTCATCAGGTAGCATAGGCATGCTCCTTGGTTAACAGATTATCCATCCATACCTTCAGGTTGTCTTATCATGGTCTCATATGCAAAATATCAATTTGAGAGGTCAGTTGGAAATGCCCCCCAAGGGTTGTCTTTGTACAAGTAAATTTATCAAATGTCATGGATCCATTATTTGGTAACATAATACCCCAGTTTTGACCCTATTTGCATTAAAAGGTATATGATGTAATAATGTAAATAATCATGGTGTGGAGTTAAAGGTAAAGGCCCCACCATGAATTAGCGTTTTGTGTTTCGACGATTGGAAGAGATGATGATGGTATTTTGTCCTAGACATGCACATTAAAATGTTGGACATCATGTGTTTATGAAAAATTAATCAAAAACCTACAACCAACTATGTCGATGCAACAACAATGAAAAGGGCACAATTTCCTAAGGTTAAGGGGGGGGGGATTGTCTAACTCGTGGGAGCCATTGGGGAATAGCCAAATGCCAAGAGGTGAACCCATCTAGATGTCCACCATCCTTTTTGTCTTACTCACCCCTTTTCCCCCTTGTCTCATCTACCAACATAATTAATTCAGCAGGAGTTGGTTGGGGGCAGTTATTGCCTTGCGAAGACGTCTGCATGGACAACGTTAGTCTGGCAGGGCTGTCAGCTCTTGACCACACGCAAGCCCAGAGGAGATGTCCATTGTTTTCCCTCATGGGGGAGTGGAAGAGCCATATTTTATTCTCATGCAGGAGCTGTTATGTTTTTCCTCAGACGTAGGAAGACATTCACGATTATTTTTCCTTCACGCCTATCTATGTTCTTTTGATCGTTTTGGTTTGTTTGTTACACCCTTCATGATAGAGGTTGTGTTCTTCCCTCTACACAGGTTGAGAGGTTGTGGTTTACTTATACATGTATTTGGGTTTTTGTGAGTTGTTGTTGAGTCATTTTGGCCACGTTAGGGCCATAAAAGACCCTAGAAGTTGAGTTTCTTAGCTGGAGCTGTGCTATCCAAATTGCCATACCCAATTTGGTTGCGGTGGTGTTCCCTCAAACCCCAGAGATTGTGAAATGTTGTATATTTTTTGGTTGTTGGTCTTGGGATGTTTGGATGTGGAAATGGATCTTGAGAGGGCTTGATAAACCTAGTGGTGTAGGTGTCCATAGCTCCTCAGTGAGCCCACTAGCTTAGCATCTAGTTTCCCCAGTTTCATGATTAGCCTGTTAAACCCATTATGTTGGATTGGCTAATTTGTGTACCTTTAGTTACATGTGATTCAGATAGATTCCCCTTAATCCTTGTGGAATCATTCCCATCTCAAGGTTGGCAGTGTTGCTGAGAGAGTAAGGAGCACACTGGCCTATGGTTGGGTGGAACGTTGCAGCAACATAGCTGGTTGCGGGGAGCTTCATTCAAACATAAGTATTATTGTCTATTTCATCTCTACAATTGTATTTACTGTTTCATAAATTACAATCAACATGCCAAATGCTTGAATGTATGGTTTTGCTTCCACTGAATGGTAATGATGTATCCATGTTTTGCTTTCAAAGCATTTCAATTTTTATGTCTATGTTCATGGGGCTAGTTGCCCGGGTTAGATCGTATTGTGGTCGCATCCTCTTCTTCGGTCGGAGGGTTGGTGACATTATAGTGTGGTATCAGAGCACATGTTGCAGCATGGGCCTCAATGGGCCATGAAGAATTAGTGATAGAGGCAAGTTACCCTCTACCCAACAGAGGAAAAAAGAGAAATCAGAGAAAATGACAGGAAAATTTCAGAAAATTTTCTGAGTGTGAAAATTATCAAATGGCTTAGGATGAAGCCTATCCGATATGTCGGATGACTTAGTCGGAATCTCATCCAATACACCAGATAACCTAGATGAAAGTCCACCCTATATAGACTCCGATAGAAAGAAAATTTCAAAAATTTGTCCAAGTTTGCAATTTGTCGGTGGCCTCAGTTGAGAGGAGCTGATGGTCTCGGCTGGGTTAAGCCGAGATATAGCCGACAAGGAAACCGAAGAGGAAAAACTGAAATTTTTTAAAGTATCGAAATCCTCGGAAGGAATTAGCTAAAGTCAACCAATACGTCAGCTCAATTAGCTGGAAGGACTTTTGATGACGTTGGAGGAGAAAATGTCAAGGGAGCCGAAACTCTTTGCTAGGAGGAGTCGAAGCTCTTGGATGGGAGGACCTGAAGATGTCGGCCAGGCAGAGCCAAGGTGTCGAAAAGGATCACTGGAAAGGATCTGACACGGCAGAAGGAAAGAGAAGAAGAAGATAAAAATAAAATTTCTGAAAATTTTTCTATGTCTAGGAAATATCAGAAAATTTTTCCAATGTCTCTCAGGAGAAGCTCTCCAAGGCATGTCAGAAGACGTTCACTAAAGCGAAGCTGAGGTGTCGGCAAGGCTCTCCTGTTACAATATTTAGACACTTAGGAGTTAGTTAAGATCAACTTGTGTAATATATCCATTAGGTAAAAGTGTGTTTCTTTAGTATGCATTAGTATGCATTTGTAAATATTCTAATCCGACGGTCACGATATGTTCTAGACATAGAGTGATCCGACGGTTCAACTTCTCTTAGATCATACCTACCATTGATCCGTGGCTTAACACCTAATTGGTCTATGATCTCTATTTAAAGAGCATAGAGGGTCCTTGGCTAGTTGATTGATTATGAGAAGCTCATGTAAATTTCTTTCTTTTGCATAATAAATTGCTCCAAGTAGCTATTTGGCTTGGGCCGTGGACTGTTTCCCTCTCGAGAGTTTTAACCACATGACAAACATTAGTGTGTTGATATGTGATCTATTTGTGTGAAGTAGTATCTGAAGGTGTTCATTCTTTTGGGAGTACCTTGTGTACCCGAATATGGTATCAGAGCTTTTATGAAGAGCCGCTTTTGGTTTTGATCTAGATCTGGAACCGGTGTTGCCGAAACTTTGAAAGAGTTTATGGTTCTAGATTTTTTGTGCATTTTTGTTTTGTGGGAGCTATTCCATTGCGTCCTAAGTGTCATTTCCATTGGGAAGTACTTTTCGTTTCATCAAATTCATTGAAAACTATTTTCATTTGTTCTAGAAACACCCATTTCGGCAAATCTGAAGGTATAATGTTACAGTTACGAATTTGTTTTTTTAAATCTCTCATATTCAGTTTTATTATTAGATCCTTTTTGTTTTAGTCTTTGACTATTGCCTTCCCTGACTGCGTATGCTCTTTTCCATGCACCTTTCGTGATCACAGCGAATTAGAAACAGTAAGGGAATTTTTTTTTTCTTGTCTTCTCGGCTACGTTTGCTCTTTGCCGTGCACCTTGTGCGATCATAGAAAACTAGAAACAACAAGAAAACTTGAAAATGTAGACTTTTTAGGTAAGCTAACCAACATCTAACCCTATTGTGTGGATTTTTTTTGTTTTGTTTTTGTCTTTCATTTTTTTTCTGTGATTTGCAGGAAAAAAGGCAAGCACAGAGAACGAGAGAGAAGAGTAAAAAAAAAAAAATCCCCCTTCCTCTTTCCATTCTTTTACGTACATTTTAAACTTAGTTCACTTAGTCCAAAGTTTCTTTATTCCTTAATAGGTCTTCAGTTCAAGTCTTATTAAGCTACCTTTTAGTGCATACAATTTCTATTTTCAAGTTACTTTATTGTAAAAGTGCATCTCACATAAATAAAATAAAGTAAAAAGTGAGTCACTTAAGTTTTTAAAATTATTGTCACACTATTTAAAAGTAACATTATTGTAAAAGTGAACCTCATTTATTCTACAAAAGTGATTCACTTCAAAGCAACTTTATTGTAAAGTGATTGTCAAAGGTTGATCTTGGGAAGAGAGGGTGTTAGCTCTCCAAGAAACTACTCAGTGGTTATGGCTGAGTATGCTTGGTAACTTAAGAATTCATTTACTTTCAATAAATGGACCGAGAGGAATACAAGAATGGCACAAATGCAGACTGCTAACCCAAATAATTTAATAAGCCAGTGCTCTAGAAACTGTACATCAGATGATCAATAAATAAACAGACATATAGAATAATGCTCATTCAACCAAATACATCAAATCTGCAGGGTTTATAAAACCAAGTACATACTTATGCATGGCTATACTAAGCATCAAGAAGTTCCTTCATTAAATATTGAGCATAAACTAAACCATCCAACAGAGTGCAGAATAAATGGGTAACAAAATCTGAGTACAACAACAGAGAAAACTGTGATTTTTATTGGACTAGCAAGCAGACACAGGCCCAAGTCTCTCAACTCGATCCTTTACAAAATTTTGGTTTTTAGGCTTTATAGCCTTTACACAGTAGTCTTCAGATCCTAAAAGCGTGGATCTGATTTAATTAAATAAAGCTAACTGAACAACAACATTAAAAGACTTGAACTAATCTCTGAAATCAAGGAGATAATCATTAAGTAAATCCTCTTCGATTGGTGCCAAGTGCTCGATGCAGAGGAGCTGGCCTTCGAAGGCTCGGCGTGCTGGGTAGGCTCATAACCATTGAAATCATAGATGTGACTGTCGACTTTCAGTGGCATACTTTGAAATAAAGTTGAACTTATTAATCGATGCCCTACTGACCGAAAATCTAGCCAAAAGATCTTCAGATATGGATAATATGTCCCATGATCTATCTCTTACGCTGGTCTCATGCCGATTCCATGAACAAAAATTGATATTGGGGGGCAAAAACATAGTAATCTGTTGAAACCAGCTTTTGGCAATTTACTGCACTGTCGATTTCATGCCTTAACTGCCGGAAGTCGGTTCTTTTGGCAGCTAATGAGCTCGGTGGGCTCGCCTAAGCTGCCAAATACTGTAACCGTTTCAAATCTTTAAACCCCATCGCTGCTAATCGCCAATAGTCGGTGCTTTTGGTAGCTAATGAGCTCAGTGGGGCTCGCCTAAGCTGCCAAAAGCTTAAACCTGTCAAAAATTCAAAAGAAACAAAATGATGTTGTCCCACACAGGCTGATGCTCAATTGTCAAGGTTTCTTTGCAACTGGTCCCTTCCTTCGTATAGCTCGTTTAGCCTTCTTTTGACGAGCTTCTACATGTTGCTCTATTTGAGCCTCCACAGGCTGTTCTTTTTGAGCATCCACAGGCGTTTCTTCTTTAGGGATCGTGGCGACCTCAGCCAACGTGTCTAGGCCAGATGGCTGTGCTTGTGGGATTACTGGTTGTACCTCTGTTCCTTCCAATTCCCTTACTTTCAGCCTGAGCATTCTGAGAGTGCGGTAGAGTTTAGCGTTGTCCCTTATCAGCATTGCGTTCCTTTCTGTTGTCTTCTTGAATTTCTCGACAATTTCCTGGCTCCGGTCATGCAACGCCATGTTCCTTCCAATTAACTCCGCGTTGTGCATTTTGACTTGCTGAACCTCTCGTTTTGCTTGGGAAAGTTCCTGTAGCAGTTTATTGGACTTGCTGGTTTCTGGTGTGGAAGGTTTAAGATTAGGTGTTTTATCTGAGGGAAGGTCTTTACCTTTATCCCCTTCAATGGGCTGCTCTGCTCTTTGATCTCCTTCGTCTCCAGACTCAGATCCTGAGTAAGGTAGATTTAGAGGATTTCTTCCTTGAGGGGCTCCTTCAGCTGGTTCAAATACTAGCTTCTTCTTAGCCCTTCTCTTTTTGCTAGATGAGGAAGGAGACTCTATTTGAGCTTAAGGAGAGATGGCTCTCCTCTTTCTTTTGTTGGGAGTGCTGCTCTTTTCGCTTTTACCCTGCACAACTGCTCCTTCCTTTGCAAGCTCTGTAGGGAACTCATGCCAAAACAAGAAATAGTTCCAATCTATGCCCCTTTTCTTCAACAGCTCCTTGATTATCAAATTCACGAGGCCCTGATGAGAGATTCTGCTGGCCACTTTACTCGGTCTAGCCTGAACCTGCTTCGCCATTTTCGTTAGGGTTTTGTGAAAGAAAAATGGCAGATTTATACTTACGCTTCC
>LPNX011202986.1:259616-301857 GCA_001517045.1 Pseudotsuga menziesii | reverse complement strand
AGCAATAGTCTTTTCTCGAGTGCACAGGTGTCCCCAAGTCGTTCCTTTAACCACAAATGCCAAAATTATGAAGCCCTAAATTTCTGCTAGTGCTGCGAGAGACACCTTCCTTCACGGGGACAAAATCCAGCTTTGTAGCGATTTGTTCTCCTCCACGAGCTTACCTTGCTATAAAAATGCATATGGCATGAAAAAATTCGACGGTTAAGCCAAGATTAGCTCGTTTTCTCAACTGCTCCCACGATTTTCGCAATGATGGCTTTTGGCTCATATGCGTGATTGAAATCTGTTTAAACCTGTCTAATCTGCCACCACATATGTTAAATCATACTGAAAAATGATATTAATGATTACTATCTGACACCCATGACACGAATTTTTTCAAAAATTTGAAAAACTGAAGAGCGCGATTTTCTTGTAGCGCTGTCTTCATTAATTTTTCTGTCAGCGCTACAAGAATATGACTGTGCCTTTTTATCGCATTTTTACAGCTTTTGAACAATCTGTCGGATGTTTAAAGGCTTTTTAAGGGTCATTAACAAGTGTATTTTGTTCTCTAAACATGTCACTGCATCAATTTTGGAAATAGACCTTCTTTACCTCTTTCAGAACAAACTCAAAAAAGCTATAAAAAGACAAATAAAGTCTAAAGAAAACAAAAATGCTCACAAACTATTAAAACTAATAAATCATCAATAAATTCTTCAAAAAAAACCAAAACTGAGAAGTGATCAAACCTATGATTGAAAGTGAGAAAACAAACCAAAATGGAGAGAAAAATTACTGACATAACAGGGGGCATGGATCCAACCTCTGGACTTCATACTGGAGTTAAGTTGCTAGCTTTTATGAAATGGGGGAAACCTACCAACCTCTGGATATCATGTTGGGTAGGAGCAGGTTTTAGAGCATAGTTTACTTTTGGTTTCAAGATCATTAAAAAATAAAACCACTCCTTAAGCATAGTTTACACTTTTGGTTTCAAGCTTGCATAAAAATGAAACCATGTCTAGAGCATAGTTTACGCTTTTGGTTTCAAGCTTGCATAAAAATGAAACCATGTCTAGAGCATAGTTTACGCTTTTGGTTTCAAGCTCGTTAAAAAATAAAACCACTCCTTAAGCATAGTTTACACTTTTTGGTTTTAAGATTGCATAAAAATGAAACCATGTCTAGAGCATAGTTTACATGTGGTTTCAAGCTCGTTAAAAAATAAAACCACTCCTTAAGCATAGTTTACGCTTTTGGTTTCAAGCTTGCATAAAAATGAAACCATGTCTAGAGCATAGTTTACTTTTGGTTTCAAGCTCGTTAAAAAATAAAACCACTCCTTAAGCATAGTTTATGCTTTTGGTTTCAAGATTGCATAAAAATGAAACCATGTCTAGAGCATAGTTTACTTTTGGTTTTTAAGCTCATTAAAAAATAAAACCACTCCTTAAGCATAGTTTACCACTTTTGGTTTCAAGCTTGCATAAAAATGAAAACATGTTCTGAGCGAAGTTCCCATTCTATGTCAAGCTCGTTAAAAAATGAAATAGCACCTGACCATCATGTCAGGTTCTGACCATCATGTCATTTTTTCCTGAGCAAAGTTCCCATTCTGTGTCAAGCTCGTTAAAAAATGAAATAGCACCTGGCCATCATGTCAGTTTTTCCTGAGCAAAGTTCCCATTCTATGTCAAGCTTGTTAAAAAATGAAATAGATCCTGACCATCATGTCAGTTTTTCCTGAGCAAAGTTCCCATTCTGTGTCAAGCTCGTTAAAAAATGAAATAGCACCTAACCATCATGTCAGTTTTCCCTGAGCAAAGTTCCCATTCTATGTCAAGCTCGTTAAAAAATGAAATGGATCTACTTAAGCATAGTTTACCTTTTGGTTTCAAGCTTACATAAAAATGAAACCATGTTACAAGCATAGTTACCTTCCGTTTCAAGCTTATGTAAAAATGAAACAGATCCCCTTCCCTTGAGTCGTGTCTTCACTTTAGTGTTAGAACTTGAACCTTCTTTTTGCCTGCCTGATTCTCTTTCTTCCTACCCCCCTGGTGAACATTTTCACATTAGTAACTAGGTTTTTTTTTGAGGTTGGGTATGGAAGAATAATCGTTAAATGAAACCGCTGCTAGCAACCATTCTAGCCGAGCCGCTAGCAACCATTCTAGCAAGCAACCATTCTAGGGGTAGGCTTCACTAGCAATCATGTTGGGGGCATGATTCCAACCTCTGTATACCATGTTAATGGGTTTTTTCAAGCATAGTTTACCCATTGGTTTCGAGCTTGCGTAAAAATGAAACCAATCCTTGAGCATTCTTCTAACTGATCTTCGAGCTCGTTAAAAACAATAAGATGGTGTTGAGCTTACTTTTCATTTTTCGTGCTCTGGTTAAAACATGAAAAGTGGTTTGAGCTTAGTTTATTACTTTTTTCATGCTTTGGATTCAAACATGAAAAAGGATAATGGAGTCCTCTTTAAACTCTTTTTAGGCTCCTTAAATACAAAAAGATTGTCGAGCGATCTTGTCTTCTTCACGCTTGTTAAAGTATTTGAAGATTCGTCCGTCCGACGATAGGTTATCTCTTTTTCGGTTCAGATAGGACTATTTATGAAAAGGATCACTCCAGCCAATCATGGCTGGAAGAGTTCTCTAAGGTATGATTTTACACTTTTTCAGGCCTTAGAGACTAAATCATACGAAAAAGGACCCCCATGGATTTTTCTTCCGTATTCGTTCAGACTCTCTAAATATGACCGATACTGAGTTTTCTTTCAGTGGATTCATTAAATTAAACATTGAGAGACCTATTTTGGGATCGAACCCCTCCTATCTCATGTTTGTAAAACATATGAGTCTAGACTTGTCTTCTGACAAGTTATATCGAGTGTTTGTTACCCTCTTTGAACTCGTAAAACCGAAAGGAGGCACTCATTGATCATGACGGGGGAAATGGTAAGGGAACCATTTTGTAAATAATGGCAGTTGTTTGTCATTACCTTTGAACATGGCACTTGTCTGCACAATCATGTCAGTCAATTGGGTATTCAGCTGATGTCTGTGACAATCCACTTTCATGAGTCATGTCAATCCTTTGAGTCTTTCAAAAGAATGCATTGTCGATTGTCACATTGTGTATCTGTCATGTCTAGTCATGCTACCAAGTCATTTTGTCATGCCACCCGATGTTCAAAGGAGATCTGAAGAAGTTTTACCTCTACAGTCTACACAGTCTTTGTGTTAGTATCTTTGAGTCAGTCATATGGTTACTACATTCACATCATTCTAGAACTATGTTTCAAGTTTCGTGTCGTCGATGTGGGACTCATCATGGCCCTCCTTCGACGAGACTATTCCCGTAGACATCATCTCATCATTCGAGAAACAGTCTTAGAAACAATGCTTAGTACCTTGAGATCTGTATGCCTTGATGACATATTCTCTCGCTCTCGACATAGGTTCACATCATTGACGTTTGATCTATAGAATCGACTGGGTGTTCGACATCAGGACATCTATTCACACTCAGTAGATTGTACTAGGGTACCTTGGGAATCATTGACATTAATGGTGATTTCCCTCGCATTTGTTAACGGTTCACATCATTGGCCGGTAATCAAGTGGTTTCTACCATGTTCAACTTCAGATCATTGTAATCACATGGATAGAATCATAATTTGTGGAAGACAAGATGAAGAGACTGGAAATTTGTTTAAGGTGCTCATTGCTTTTCCCCAGGTTGGGATGGAGTTTTGTATATCTAGCATGGATCCACATTTGTATGGTTGTGGCTATGCTCAAATTTGCATATGTATGACATAGATCTACGTTGTATGTCTGGGAGATATTTCCAATTTTTGAGTCCTCTATCACATGGATCTACACTATATTCTAGTAGCCATGCTTGTTTATTCCACTCATGGATTTTCCTTGTATTGGTATGCAACTATGATTTTGGTTACTTGTGTCTATGAGTCAACACACTGATGTACTACAGATGCCTACTTGACTGCATACTCCGATCGAGCTGACATTTTCATTTCCTGGTGATGACTTGTTCTCAAAGCTCTTGTTTATCATATCACTCTAAGACTCATGCTTTGGGGGGCATCCTGTTATACCAAAATCCTGTCACCATCACGTGATAAGACATTTGACATACCTACTTGCCTTGGATCCAAGCTTCTGGAGTGGAAAATAAATAGTTTTTCATCAATCTGTCATACAAATCCCTAGCACTGCGTATGCCCCTTTATCCAGGAGCAGTACCCCTACTCACACCGCCTTTCATCGATTGTCCACAAGAGGTGCCACCTCCCATTACCCTTGGTCCGTAGGTGGTTATTACCTGAACTGTTCTATCATAGAAGGAGAAGGGCGGTACCCTGGGTAAAAAGGGAAAAATAAAAGTTTCTCAAGGCTTCTAGATGATAAGCCTCGTGTACTGCCTTATCCCTAATATTGTGGGTTGGTTGAGCTCCAGATCCCTCATCCTAGGATCTTAGAGGCCACCTCACCCACTAATTTCTCAACCATCTCTATCCATTAAATCCCTACAAATATGAGCTCATAGCCATGGTTGAGGAGAAAACATTGAAGGTATTGTTATGCTGTTGGATTGATCCTTGGCCCAAGATCATTTGGAGAGAGCATAGAGAGCTGGAGTCGGAGCTTTTGGGGATGAGAATTTGGTTTCATGGAAATGCATGTCAACACTAAGGCTTGGTTGTAAAATTCTTCATATTTCTAATGCAAGTTGATTTCTGTCCCACATATGATGTGGTTTTTGTGATTTCGCATATATATGTTGCTAGATTCCTTAGTCACTAGCATAGATTAGTAGATCATATTCTGGTTGCTTTGATTCGTTTTGTGTTGATCTTTTTTGCAGGTACACAGGTGAACTGTCAGAGCCTTGTATTCTTGATATCTACATCGTCTAGGGAGAGTCTTCAACCTCTGTCCTCTATTTGTTCTGGATCTGAACCATTCAGACCAGTGGAACACCTTGCTGTCCGCGGGAGGTGAAATATTCCAGCTAAGAAGGTCGTAGCATAATTGCATGATGGGCTTGCTGGAGGTCATTTTTTTGGAGACACAACAACACATAAGATTCTCAGAGATGGATATTACTGGCCTACACTGTTTAAGGATGCTCATGCTCATGTTAGAAAATGTGATGCTTTTCAGAGATGTATCAGAAGACAAGCTAAATCTGTAGGACCGTTAAAACTATTAACTATATCAGAACCATTGAAATAATGGGGAATCTATATCATTGGAGAAATAAACCCAAATTATTCCTTGCAGCACAAGTATATTCTAATGGCAACTGATTACTTCACTAGATGGTTCGAGGCTATTCCGTTGTGAAAAGTAAATGAAGATGCAGTTATGGATTTCTTACAGAATCACATTATGACCAGGTTTGGGGTTCCAATTTCCCTAGTTTTTTATAATGCTACTTACTTTTCTTCTATTAGATTAACTGCATTTGCTAATGAAAGAGGAATCAAGTTGCATTATTCTACAAATTATTACCCATAAGGAAATGGTTTGGCGGAATCCACAAACAAAAATCTGATTAGAATTATAAAGAAAACCATAATAGAAAATCAAAGAAGTTGGCATTTAGCGTTACCTAATGCTCTCTGGGCTGCTAGTGTCACACCCAAGAATTCCTTATGTGTGTCACCATACACTCTTGTTTATGGAAAAGAAGTTGTCCTTCCTCCTAATATTCTATTTCCATCTTCCATAATAGCTCAATAATCTAGGGGTACTGATAATGAAATTATACAAATCAGAATCTATAATATGTTGAAGTCAGAAGAGTCTAGGTCCATAGCCAAAGAAAGGTTTAAGCATCAGCAAGAAATAGTAAAGAATTGGTTTGACAAACACAAAGCTAGGAATAAAGAATTCGAAGTAGGAGATCTGGTTCTTAAGTGGGATCACCCGCACGATGAAAAGGGAAAGAACACTAAGTTTCAGCAGTTATGGGTAGGCCCTTTTAAAATTGCAGCAAAGCTGGGCCCCTCGACTTGCAAATTGCAAGACTTACAGGGGTGGGAAGAGAACTTACCAGTAAATGGTTTAGTTCTCAAACCTTATTTTTCTTGATCTTTTATTTTGGTTGTCTTGTACATAAATAAACATTTGGTTTGTTTTTACTTTTAGGGTTTTTGGTTTGTTTACTTAGAGTTTGATTGATTGTAATATTTAATAAAGAAGCACGACTTTTGGTTGCATGGAGTTCATCATAATTCTGAGTTAACTAAAATCTTTGATTACAAGACTGTGTACTATTAATTCATTTGATATTTGAAAGAATTTCTTCAAGTTTAGCAGTTTTCCTAAATGGTTATGAACACATTGAAGTCCTGCTTAATCCTTGTGAAATAAATCAGGATAAAAGGGTCCAGAATACTATTTTGAGGTTCCATTCATCTCACACTAAAAAATGTCCTAGGGGGTGACAAAAAAAAACCCATGGAAAAGAAGCAAGGTAAACATTGTATTATATTAAAATAATTCCATGCCATGAATTGAAAGCCAAAAGGCAAATAAGACTCAAAATATCCTTGGAAAAGCAATATGTATCAAAGCAGGTATTGAACCATATTAGTACATATAGGATTGCCAAATTTCTTCTCCGTCCATGAGCTGAAAACTAAATATATCTCTCACAGAAAAGGACACTATGGATACAGGAGCCTGAATTAAAATTTCAGAAAGAAGGCAGGTAGGAGGACTCAAAAGAGGACAAAATTCCAAAAGCACCAAAAGTGCAAAATGGCATGGGAATGAGGAACAAACAGATATATCTGTTTACCATATGTTACAATCCTATGGTGTCTAAGATGGAAACTACTCAAAGACCTATAACGAAACTCATATTCTTGGCCTCAAAAGAGTTATCTAGACTTTGAAATCTTGGTTCCCTTGTTCCTTAACTTGGACTATAATCAATGATTAAAGTGCATACATCTGACATTTTGGGAAATCCAGATATCTTGAAGAATTTAGCATGTTGGTATTGTCAAAACAGTTTGTTGATCAAAGAGTAAATTGTTTAGATATCTGTGTTCACCATATAGTCGCCAATTGTTGCAGCTACAACTTTTGTCCCCAACATTTTCAATTTTAGGGCTCCTCCTTTTATTTATTTTTATTAAATCTGGCCTAGGAGTATTTTGTTTTCACCGAAGCTGCCATGAGTTCAGTTTTTTCCTTGAAAAATTGGTCTATTTCATTTTTCTGTGTTGAAAAATTAGTCGACTATCCTTCCGATATCGGAAGCATAGCGGACTATCTTTCTGACGTTGCAGAAGCCAAACTGTCAAGCCTACCGAAAGAGCTTCAGACTCCCACGCCGATACATCGGAGCTCATTTTCTCTTTTCCTCGGGTTCAATGTTTCAAGCTTAACACTTAGTGATTTTGATATTCGATTATGTTTATATCGTTGTCGAGATGTTTGGATGGAGTATGTTGGAGTCCTAGTGTTTGTCATTTCCGACGTTGCAGGAGACTAGTGCTGAGACGTTCAGATAATATCTTATTTTTCCTCGTCGACTCTTTAGAGCTTAGGATTTCTGAGTTTTGATACATGTTCTGACAAGGAAGGCCGCGATGATATACCGGTACTATGCCGACGTTGCGGAGGAGGGCCAGTCTCGATGTACCGAACTCAAATTTTAGTGGTTTCGATGTCCAATCGACTTAATGTATCCCAGGACCATAGTTCTGTTTGCACCCACCATTGTGGCAGTCCTCTGGTTTATCCTTCTAATGGATTTAAGTTTTTCCTGCCCATGAGCGTTGATTGCCGATAAGTTTCCCGTCGACTGATATATATATAGAGGAGTTGTATTATATTGTTTTATTTTCATTTTGACTTGTCGTTGGCATGGTTTCATGTCATTTGCACCGTTCGTGCGTACTAGCTGTCAAAACCTGGTTCGTTTGCTTTGGTCCCATGGAGGTTCGTGTCCATCCAATCGATTACAATGCTATTGCAAGGTAGCTAAACCACGGTTTTTGTTATTTTTGGGATTTTATTGGTTGATTTCTAAGCCATTAGGTTTTCCATTGGTTAGGTTTTTTGTATAAACGGATTCTTGCTTCCTTACGGTTTCCATGAAGGTTTTACATTGAGGGTGAGGAGTTTTGGCTATTTGAGTTTTCTCTAGTAGGAGAATTTGAGTCTGTGTGCCATTGAACCATTATGGACATTTTTGCGTCGGCACGATTGGTTAGGGTATGGTGTATACAAGCGTTTCGTTGTCTGCACCACCCTTTTATTGGTTTTTTCATGGTCGCTCAAAGGGTATTAAGCCGTTTTTCTTTCATTTACCTTATCCTGTGGGACTCGAGAGGATTTTTCCTTTTCGGTCAGTGAGGGTTTTTCTTGAGGACGAGTGCTACGTAGGCTTTTTCTATTTTTTGAGTTGGGTGTTGAGAACCAGCGGTAGGGTTAGTCTGATAAGTCCCTATGTGAGATGGAGGATGGTTTGATTAATTAAGGTTTTTGAGACGATGGAATTTAGGAAATTTTAGGAAGCAGCTTGCAGGATTTTTCTTGTTAAATATTTCATTCGTAGAAGACTGTGTTAACTTATTTTTCAATATGCATATTGAGGAGGTAAATAAATTAATATATTTTCTTGTTTATTGTTTAAACACTTGCTAATAGCTCAGTTGGTCTAAGAACATGCTTTGACTATGACAGGGTGATTTTTATAACGAAAACATGTCAAAGAGACAAAAGAAGAAAGCTCCTATGGTTGAAGGAGAGACTGAAGTAGAAATCATCACCAAAGTAGAGTTCATCTACGAAGATACCAAAGCCACTATAGGGGTTGAACCAGACTACAAGTGGGGGGGAATCTATAGAATGATCGTAAATCATAATGTACCTGATGCCGGTTTTGAGGAACTAATGATCTATGAAAACATTGAGAAGTCAGCCCTAATGAAAGTAGCTACGAGGCCCGAGTTATTTCCTTGTTCAGAAGTAATAGGCTGGATTCTGCCCAGGGCAGATGTAACGACAATGATTCTGGAGAACTCTGCTAAGCAAGGCTATGCTGCATATAGCCCTGCATATGTCTCTATGGCTTATCATCTACCCTCACCCCAGGCTTAAAGAGAATGAGGGTACCTGATGGAGACTGTAAAGAGAATGATGATACCAGGTAAGAATTTCCTAACTATACCTTCTAGAGAATATGACACCTCTACTCTCCGTGCTCCCTACAGGTTCATTGCATTGATGGTCAATAGGATTTTTGGCAGAGCACATGGAAAGAGCTTCAATATAGGTTGGATACCAGTTATTTTCTTTGTGTCTACCCAAGGAACCATCTTTAACTGGGAAAATATAGTGCCAAACATCCTCTCTGCATGTATATCAGTAGCCTTAGGAGGGGTATCTCAAAAGAAATCAAAGTTTTGTATGAGCTCTATCCTGATTGATTACATATTGTGCACTCAATCGTTTCCTGCTTTGAGATGTAACTGGGAGAAGGATAGAAACCCAGTGTACATAGCCTATAAATTGTTGTGGGCACATAAATACCATAGTTATTACAGGGAAATTTGTGAGCATTTCATTATGCCCTTATATACCCTCATTTTCTTGACTGAATGTAATTGCATGTCTGAAGAGGCATTCAAAGTCATATAGGAGTTTGGATATTATTATTTGACGAAGGATGGGTTATATGTAAGGATGTATGGTGGTTCCAGATCTCCTTCCCTACTCCTGAAGTATGCCACAGATTATGTACTCCACAAGGAGGTAGTTAAACAGCTATATATTGATGGTGTAGGCAATTTTCTGTAGTACCTTTCTTACTTGGAAGCTATAAGTTTTCAAGGGTAAAGCAGGCGACAGAATTTGTTAAGGGGCTGGACTATTTTCGTTTTGGAGAAATGAATTTTCACAGAAATGACTCCCACAACAAAGTGGCTAACTACTGCAAAGAAGCAGGGATTCATTTTGAATATACTGATTTTTGGGATAAAAATGAGGAGACATTTCGAAATGCGAAAAACATAACCGCCCTTAAAAAGAGATTCAAGAAAAAAATAACTACCATGGGTGGAAAAGGAAAAACTTCATAAAAGGCTAAGAAATTAGAAGAGGAAGAGGCAAAGAAGAGAGAGGAAGATGCTAGAAGATTAACACAGGAGGCAGAGAGCTGGTTAAGAAGTGAAGAGGAATAAAAGAAGCAAGCGGTGGAGGAAGTAGCTAGGAAGTAAGAAGAAGAAAGAAAAAGAAAAGAAGAAGCTGAAATCAAGAAGAAACAAGAGGAAAGTGAGGTTTTGAGACTAAGAGGATCCCAAAAGGATCAACAGAATACAGAGCAGGTTGATACACAAGGAGTACAAGACTAAATAGATCAAGAGCAAGGACAATCTAATCCTGATCCCTTGGAACCTACTGCATCTTCTGGCAACATATTAGGAAAAGATTCATTTGTTGAGATAAATTTGATCCCTTTCATGCCCACCGAAGGGGAGGAGGTTCCTGATTTTCATACCATTTTTTATGATAAAGAAAAGAAAAGAATCGTTAAAAGGACTGAGAAGAAGGTCGATACTGGAGGACAACTCGGAAAGATGGTAACAAATAAAATATTGGTACATGGTACACATAAAGATCCATGGTTGATAGCAAGAGATGGGGTAGGTTTAACCCTGGTGACTGAAGACAATGTGGATAGGCTCATGACTCATCTAGAGCAGTCACGAAAGAATGCGGCCCAATTGAAAGAAACCTTAAATAAGGAAAGGGATGAGAGTCAAAAGTTAAAGAGAAAGTATGAAGATATGATGGGTGAACTCAAGACTTCAAGACCAGAATGCCAGACTCTGCAAGTGGATAAGAATGCTCTAGAAATATCTATAGAGAACATGAAAAGGAGTGCTCAGGTTACATTAGCTGAATTACAAAAGCTACAACTAGAGCATCAGATAATAAAGACTGAAAGGGATTCTCTTCAGTTATCATATGGGAATTTAAGTGCAAAGAAGAATAGGTTGGAGAGCAAGGTTACTAAGTTAGAAATGGAGAAGGCTACCACAGAGGAAAAGGAGAAACAATATTAGATGTAGGTGGCAGCCTTATAAGAGCAAAAAAATTCATTGACCGCATCAATTAAGGATGCTATGGAGCAAAAGACTGACATCGAGCCTTTGAAAGAGCATGTTCTGATTCAAAGAAAAAAGATCCATCAAATACAGATACAGATTGAAGATGAAAGGTGTAAAATTTTGCAAATAGACACCAGAGTAGAAGAAATTATAGACACCACTTCATACTTTTTGGATAGGTCTCAAGATATTTTGGAGATTCTAAAAGGAAGAATGGTTTGGGCAGAAACAAATAAGGAATATCCCGTGGAACTAGTAGTAAAGGATCAACAAACTTTAAAACAAGAGTATGAGTTACTGGAATTTGTGATTAATGTAGCATAAGAGTTTAAGAAAATAGTGAAAAAGACAAAGGCACCATGTGCTGAATATTGCAGGAGAGTGCTCTCCACATAAAACCGGTGTCAGACTTCTACAGAGAATAGATTGGGTACGCTACCGGAGCATGAATTGTTTCTAATGCATCTACAGGACATGTATCAAGAAGAAGAGTGAAAAATCCAGCAGGTCAAGGACCTAGATGAATGGATATTGAAGAATGTGGTAGCACATGCAGCAGTGAGCATAAATCTATTAGAAGACTAGCTACGCCTAAGTCCTGCCAGGATAGAGGGGGTAAAGACCCAAGCTGCTAAATACAAAATTAATATTCGATTTCTTGAGCCTTCTGGGTTTGAAGGCATAGCAGCAGATGCTCATGCATGGAATAAGTTCATCAGCAAGAAAGTTGGGCCTTCCTCATAAAGTGTTTTGGAAATATTGATTTAAAATGTAATATATTGTATAAATTATGTGCACAAGCTACGGGACACAATTTTGGAAAATGAAAGGTTGGGGAAGCTCAAGAGACAATGAGGGGCAGCCCAAGAGTTTTGTTTTTTTTTTTGTATAAATATAGGAGAGTTTTAGATAGAAAAGGACCTTTTTTCTAGACTATCTTAAGCAAGGATTGTAAGAAGAACTATTTCATTTTACAATAAAGAGTCATATGTTTATGTTGGAGAAAGTTATGTGGATTTTTCGAATGTTTGATGTGGGCCAGTTGGATATGAACTATTTCTTTTCAGCTTGTTTCCATTAACTGTGAGATCGTTCTAACTCATTGAATTTATTTTCATGTTATGAATGTACTCTGGTTTATTTTATGAAATTTCCACATTGAGTAATGAATTTTTAATTAACAATAAGCTATCTTGTTGTTTATATTTCTATTGATGTTCATGTGTTCTGAAACATTAACAACTATTTGTGATTTTTCTTTATGCATGCACTACATTACATTACTCACCATTAATGATATTTTTTATCCCTAGGGATAGGTTAGTAAGTCTTAGTTAGTTTCTTTTTGTTTGTGATTTAGACACGAGAGAGGTAAGACATGAGGTAAGAACCTGTGCATCACATTGTGACCCTCCTCGTTATCTCTATCATTTTCATTTTAGTTAGGAACTTGCACATCATACCTTAAACATCAAAAAACTAAAAGCATACACGGTGGACTGGGCCGTAACCGGTAAAACACTTTAATTGTTACTTGACCCACGGTAGTCGGACCATAAACTGGACGGATTCCCCATACCAAACAATAACGAGCTAATTGGGAACGTTTATTGGGGAGAATCCTTAGCTATTTTTACCTATGATTTTCCAGGCCTCAACACCTTGTATGATGATGATATTGCCTCTCTAATCAATTACGACTTCTTTGTATATCTCTCCAAGTGACATCGCTAATCCCTCCAATATGTCAAGCGCTCTCTCCTCCTGTAAAAGAGATATTCAATGAGAATAAATTTGTAAAAAGATAGATGAAATGACAAAGAAAGATGAATTAAAAAAATCAAGATGGACACAAGACACAATAAAGATACTCCCTGAACCAATGCCGATTTGAGAGAATTCTATGGAGCTCTGTCACAATAGCATCGCTATTCAAATCACTTTCTTCACCAAGTGGGTGGAATCCTACAAAGAAATACTAAGAAATACATAGATCCGCAAGAATGTTAGAGAGAATAAGACTTTCCAATATCCACACAATATTTTTCGACAAAGCTTCCAATGGTTTTGCAAAATATTTTATCATTTCAAGAGATCAAGAGTCAAAAGTACCTTTTACAAATGAGAGAGCTCCTCAATATATAAATCTATGCTATACATAAAACCTAGATCCAGGAAGATCAAGGGTTAATATCAAAAGGTAATTTCATCCTAATCTACAACTAATATTAGCTGGATAAATCATACATGGATCAACTCACTAAAAGAGGGGGAGCACATCACTAAAAATTCCCAATGAGCAGGTGCACCACATAAAAATGTTCAATAACTAAAAATAACACATATTGGGGGCTAGGAGGTTACAACATCCTTCACTAGCATGACCCCATGGAACAACAACATGGCGTAGTGGAAAGTAATATAAAGGAGTGATAAAAATCATGAGGGTACTCAAAATACATGAAAACAACCTCTAACTACCTAAATCAAGGATATGTGGACCCCTAGTGAAGTGAAGCTGATGCCAGATGATGAATATGACCCAAACATTGCACCTCATACCAATTCCATTCCATTCATTTACCTCAATTTCCCAAATCGATTTCCTCATTAGCCATTCTTTTATCACTAAACTACTTCCTTGGGAACATAATATTGTTAAAATATCACCCAAGAAGAATATACGCACAAAAATGACTGAATAGATGTCCTTGGAACCCTAGGTATATGGTACAATCGACTGGATGCACTCCAAGGATCCACTCTAGTGCCCTAGGAGATCTCACCAATATATGCACTGTGTTTTATTTTTAATTTCCTAGAGAAAATTTGCTGCAAAATACTTGAAAGACCCATATCTCTCTCGCAACTACCTGAAACTGAAAACCAGCTGCACTATTAGACTAAAAATTTCCAAATCAACTAGGAATGAGTACTCATACATAATACACCCATCACAAAGGTACATCAAAAGCCTTTAAATGTCGATAATCAAAAAAATAATACAAGCCATCATAGCAAATCACCATCTGAAGCATGAATATGTCTGATGGACACCTCTAGACCATAAATAATCATCATCCATAACAATTGGTCTATAATTCATCCTAGACCCTGCTCCTGACTTGGTCAAGACTGGGTTGACCATGTCAAGACTGATCAAATAATGACACAAGTGCTAAAATATGATACTACAAAGTACAAATTGGACATGCATGCTCAATTATCTATGCCAGGAATGACACTCAAGTACAATTAGATTATGTGGGAAAGTATAAGCACAATACATATATAATAATCTAAATCAAACTGATTAGTTTCTTTAAACAAGAACCTCCAGTGTATACTCATTTATAGATTTATCCTTTTTTCTAGTCAAGGGTGAAGGGAAAAACCAGGTAAGGCCAAAAGGATGACTTGATAACTTGACACTGCAAGCGCCTGGGATAAAGGACAAGGGGATCCACACAACACATAAGTTGGACTAGGTGAACAATAGGGAACGGTCGTGTCTCACATATGGGTGGAATGATGAGAATGATCCAATAGACTCTAGTCAGGCAACCTTTTTATACTTTATTTGTACATCATTATTATACTAGTTAACCAATAAAGATAGGTTCCCTAGTAATCCTTTTAGGATTCCATAAAATGACAAAGGAATAACCTTGTGGGGTCAGTCTCTCCCTATTTCCCTATAGGGGAAAATGAGTCATACATTATACAAAGAATGGGTGCTCATCCTCTAGGCATCAAATTTATTTCTTATTACTAACTTGCCAGCCTCCAAGAGAAGGTTCCCTGGAAATCCTTCTGGGCTTCCAGAAAATGACTAAGGCTCATGCTTGAGGGGCATGCCTTACTATGATACCTTGTGTGGATAAATGAACCTTACACCATACAATGGATGAGTGCTAATCTCTTACCAATTGGCTAGTTTTATTTTTATTTGTAGTAGTGTCTAGAGAGACTTTTATTTTGTTGGAAGGGAATCCATTTAGAATAACTTTAAGCTCCAATGTCTTAGTGTCTAAAAACATTTCTTTAGTAGGACTACTTGTGTTCGATACCTACAGGTATACATTCCTTGTGACAAGCATCAAATAAACCAACATTGAGACCCAATTTATACATGGATACCTATTCCAACATAGAGGTGAAGGTGGGGGAAATCCCATATGTCACTAGTCAAGTTAAAAGTCAACTTTAATCAACAACAAGGGAAGAAAAAATATGGACAGAGACAGTGGAGATGCTGCCAATACTAGCAATCTATGTCCCTAAAGGGAAATGACCAAATCCATACTAGGAGTAGGGAAAGGCCAATGAGTATACAAAAAAATCTCTCGGTCAAAACAACTAGATCATTTACACTTTAGATTCCAAGTAAACTAGGATAAATTATCGCCAGCATATAATCAATATCAATTGATTCTCACTGCTAAAATAGACAATAGAGCAATATCATAATCCATGTGCACAAACCATAATATCACATGGGTCATATAACTACATTGGATATGAAACCAATCTGAAGATCACTAAAACAACGGTTACTACTACATATCATGGGCATTGCAATAATCTATGCTTTGGTTCATGAAAGAATGGCTAACTCAATCATTGAACCTAGGGTCATGAGGCTTAGTCATGGCATAGAACTGGTCAATATGGATACTCTGGAACTGCTGAAAGTGGGAGATCATCAACTGGTAGCTCGTCATCTGCTGACCTCGTAGTAAAGGGCTGGCTCAAATAACTGCTCAGTACTGGTCAGGAACAAAATTATCCCATCTACTATATATGTGACAATAAGGTCCATAGCCATATTTGACTTAAATGACTAGTATATTACCAAAATTCTCTCCCTATGTGGTTGGATCGATTCCTAGACATTACAAGAAGAATCCATGGTATCAACTTATGAATATAATTTAAACTAAATGAGAAAGTAATCCTACTACACACACACACACACACACACACACACACACACACACACACATATATATGCTTAAGGGAGAAACTATACTTATTGTCCCACTTCCATATAGGGCTAATATTATGCTTGACACTTCTAAATAATTTTTTTTCATGATGTGCCTAATTTTAGGCTATGGTAAAAGAAAAACCATTGACCTAACAATTCTAGGTTTTATGGTAGTGATTCCCCCCCTTAAGGTACACCTTTGGTTATGTTTAATTATGCATGGTGTTTGGCTAATGGAATTCATCTACAACTAGTTATTTTTAGCTCCACCATATTCTTCAAATACCAATCCTATTTGATATACCTCATCTTCTTTTCTCAATGTATGAATTTCCAACATATCCAACAAAACAAAAGATGAATTGGGAAATCCTGCCTCTATCACTAAGTGGAAACCTATGGTAAGAAGGTATGATAAACATATGGGTTTTACCAAATTTGTGGATAAGTTCATGTATATTTTCCATATAATGTTTTATAGAGATGTTCCTCCCAAGGTGTTTCTAGAGCATAAGAAATTACTACAATTAATTCCTAATACAAGTGTGGGGGACTAGTACATTTATGAAGATCACATAGTCATAAGGATATATGGATTATAGTTAAATCCTTTCAAGTTACTCATCTATTCAACTGTGATAATTTTTTCCATTGAATATTTCAAAGAATGATTTAAATCAGATTATATTAATTTTGCTACAAATAATTGAAAGATTACCTTTAAGTTGCCTCATGAAATTAGATTGTTTTTGGTAAAATATAGAATAACTCAAGTGATCATGAAAAGAATATAGAATCATTAGACTTTATGGAAAAGGAAAAATGGTTGTATGAACCTCATCATATTCTTTCTAAAAGAAGAGTGGAAGAAGGATTGGGTCCTTATCTACATAACCCCAATTTGAAGCTTGAATATTCACAAATAAAGAGATTTGAAGCTTGAGATATAAACAATGAAGGAAGATCATAAGAAGTAGGTTTAAGATGATGAATCAAAGTCAACTATACATTTAAACTTTCATGTTCAAGTTGTTGAAATTTCAGAGAATGATTTACCTGTTAATGAGAATATAGTTGTACATAATACTTAGTCTTGCATAGTGGATTACCCCTAGAAAATAGACAAGGGTAATAAGAGAAAAGAACTAGAGAAAACCACAAAAATGGATATAGATGAACAACATTCATAGGGGCCAAAAAGTAAAAAGAGTAGAACTGATAAATGTTGGAAATACTACGAGGGGGGGGGGGGGGAATCAGTATTTAGCAATTTTTACCATTTAAAACATTAATCATATCATAGAAATATTAACCATTTACAATAATATTCATAATCACACAAACAATACATAGTGAACAAGAGATTTTAGCTGGAAACACAAATGGGAGAAAACCACATAATGTTTTTCTTATATATTTCGAAGATTGCGTTCATTTTGTTTACCAACACCAACTGAAAGGAATCTCCAACTCCCTGATGTTTTTCCACCAACTAGAAGGAAGCTCCAACCTTTTGGTTTATCCTCTCCAACTGAAAGGAGGCTCCAACCCCATGATCTAGAGGCTCCAACCTGTAGAGAGGACTCCAATCCTCAGTGAGCTCTAACTCACTAGATTTACTAGCACCAACTAGAAGGAAGCTACAAATCCTTCTCCTTGGCTTGTATTTCCACTCTCATATGAATAAGAGAATCAATTTCTCTATGTCTATCTCTAAGTCACTATCACTGTAAACATGTAGTTATATCACTATCATTGTCAACCTGTACTTGAACCACTATCACTATCAACCTATACCTGTATCACTATAACTGTGTTTAGGTCTAGAAAATCACAGGTAACAACAATAGGGATTATCCCCAATAAGCATTCCCAATTAGTTTGTTATTGTTTGGTATGGGGAATCAGTCTGGTTTACGGTCCGGCTACAGTAGGTCAAGTAACGATTAAAGCTTGTTTTACTAGTTGCGACCCGGTCCACCATTTAAGTGTATTTTTTTTTAGTTTTTTGTATGATATGCAAGTGCCTAATTAAGTGCAATCCATAGAGATAACGAAGAGTTTCACAATGTGATGCGCAGGTTCTTACCTCTTGTCTCACCTCTTTTGGTTGTAAATCATAAACAAAGAACAAACTATACTAATACTAACTAATTCTATCTAATCTATACCTAGGGAGAAATACTGTAATTAATGATGAGTAATGTACTGTAAAACATGCATTTAAAATATTACAGATAACTGTTCATATTTCAGAATACATGAATATAAGTAGAAATATACACAGATAGATAGCTCACTATCGATTAAAACATTCATTACTCGGATAAGCTGCAGAAGTTTCATAGAATTAAACAAGAAAACATTCATAACATGAAATAATTCGTAAGTTAGAACGATCTCACAGATCATAGCACAAGGTGAAACAAAAATAGTTCAGATTCAACCAGTCTATGGCAAGCATTTGAGACTCCATAGTGCCTTCTCCAGCATAAAATATAAGCTATTTATTATAAGAGGAAGTAGTTCATCTTACAATAACATTTCACAAAGATAGCATTAAAAAAGGTCCCTCTTACATCTAATTCACCTATATTTATACAAACAATGAAAATCTTGAGCTGCCCTCTTTTCCCTTTGGGCTTCCCTTGACGCTCCCTTAACAAAAAAATTTCTTCTAGCATATACACCTAGAAAAAGATAAATACAAAAATATTACATAATTGATCAATTGTTTGAATAAGCCAACTAAGTGGGCCCAACTTGATCATTTATAAATTTCTTCCAAACATTTGCATCTGTCGCTATAGTTTCGAAACCAGAAGGCTCTAGGAATATGATGGTGATCTCATGCTTAGCAGCTTGAGACTTTATATTCACCACTCTGGCTGGAATCAGGCAAAGCTGATATTCCAATAAATGACTACTAACTATTGCCTATGATGTTGCAGTTTTCAGCACCTTTTCATCCAATCCTTTAACCAGCTGAATATCCTGTTCATCCTCTTACCATCTTTCCTGTAATTGCTTCATAAAACCCTTCATGATCGGGAAACTCTTATAACCTTCTCTTAGCAGATGTCTGACAACGATTGTAAGTTATGAGAACTTTCCTGTAGAATTCTACACAAACACCCTTTGTCCTTCTAATTGTCTTTACTAATTCCTCTGTTGCTTTACTCCCAAATTTGATTAGCTCGTACTCCAGATTTACTGTCTCTAGGTCCTCAATGGGTGCATCAGCTGAAGGCTCCTTAGTTGTTTCCAACCAAGTCATACATCCTTGTAGAACCTCTAAGATATCCTATGTCCTGTCCAAAAAATAAGAATTTGTACTTACAATTTCTTCCAGCCTTATTTCTACCTGCTGAACCTTCAACATTTTTTCTGCCATTTGAAGCTGCATCTGATGAATTTTACTTCTAAGTGCAAGAGCATGATTCTTCAATGGCTCAATATCTGTTTTCTACTCCATAGATGCATTTAATGAAACTTCGAGAGAAGTTTTCTGATTTTCCAATGCTACTACCTGAGTATCATAAATCTTAGCTTTCCCCTCAGCAGTAGTCCTTTGCATTTCTAGTTCTGCCACTTTATTCTGTAGACTTCCTTTCTCTTTAGTCAATTCTTCAATTGATGAATTCAGACTATCTCTTTTCGCTTCCAAGACCTGATGTCTTTGTTGAAGTTTTTCACACCCTGCTAAGGAACCCTTGGACTCTCTTTCTATATTGCTTGCTGATAACACCAAAGCCTCTTCTTCTGATTGTAAGGTTTGGCAATTGGCTTTGGATTCCTTGATATCACTAATCGTGTCTTCATACTTTCTCTTTAAATTCTGACTTTCATTTCTTTCCTTTTTCAAGGTCTCTAAATCCGTCATTATTCTGTCCACATTATCTTCAGTAGCTAGGGTTGTGGCTACACTAGCCCTTGCCATTAATCTTGAATATTTGTAGGTACCATGAACCACTACCTTTTTGGTCACCATCACTCTCGTCTTTCCTCCATTGTTCACCTTCTTCTCCATTCTCTTAACAATCCTCTTTTTGTCTTTGTCATAGAAAATAGTATTTAGATCAAGCACTTCATCTTCTTCCATGGGAGTAAAAGGAATCAATTCAATTCCTGATACTGACAATGGATTTCCTCTCGCTATACTACTAGAGGGAATAGAGGGTTCTATTGGATCAGCAAAAGACTGAGTCTACTCTTGATCAGCATAGTCTTGTCCCTCTTGTGAATTTTGTTGTAACTCCTCATTTGTTTTTTCTACTTTCTCCCTTTCCTTATCAGTAGCTTCTAATCTTAATATCTTACTTTCTTTCTTCTTTCTCTGGACTTCTTCTTCTTCTTTTCTCTTCTCTGCTTCTTCTGTTTTCTTATTGGCATCTTTTGCTGCTTTCCTTTTTTCTTCTTCTTCAGCTCTCAGCCACTCTTCTACTTCTGAGATAATCTATGTGCCTCTTCTTTCCTTTTTTTTGCAACCTCCTCTTCTTGCTTCTTTAGTTGCTCAACATCTTTTTCCTTTCCGCCAACAGTACTTATCTTCTGTTTAAACCTCCTTCTCAAAGCTTTCATATTCGGAGCATTCCAGAAAATGTCTTCATATTTATCCCAAAAATTTGTATACTCGATATGTACCCTTACTACGGTACAATAATCAGCTACCTTCTTCTTAGAGTCATTTCTATGGAAAATTATTTCACAAAAGTGAAAATACTCTAGCTCCTTCATGAATTCTGGTGCAGTTTTTACTTTTGAGAACTTATAACTCCCTATATAAAATGGGACTAGAGGATAAACAACCTTCTTTTGCTCAAATAGGAAGTGGCCAACTCCATCAATGTATAATTGTCTAACTACCTCCTTGTGAATGACAAAATCTGTAGCATACCTAGGTAGAAGGGAAGGAGCCCTTGACTCGCCAAACATCCTTAAATACAAACCTTCCTCTGTCAAATAATAGTTCCCATTATCTTGCACAACTTTCAGAGCTTCTTCTGACATACAATTACACTCAACCAGGAAAATCAATGTGTACAATGGCATAATAAAATCTTCACAAATATCCTTGTAGTGACTATAATACTTGTGAGCCCACAGTAATTGGTAGGCAGCATATACTGGGGACCAGTCTTTATCCCATTGGAATTTCAATGCTGGAAATGGCTATGTACATAAAATACAATCAATCAAGATCGAACTCATATAAAATTTTGTTTTCTTCTAGGAGACTCCTCCTAGTGCTACACTTATGCAGGCTAACAAGCTGTTGGACACTATGTTTTCCCAATTGAATATTGTACCTTGGGTGGATACAAAAAACATCACTGGTACCCAACCTATCTTAAATTTCTTCCCATTAGACCTCCCGAAAATCATGTTTAGCATCAAGGCAATTAACCTGTATGGAGTGCGTAGTCTTACTGTTTCGTACTCCCTTGAAGGCCTCGTATGAAAATTCTTACCTGGGATCATCATTATTTTGACTGTTTCCACCACATCTAGGTTGAGGTATTTCAACCATCCTTCAGTTAAATAGCTTCGTGGTGTCAGCAAATTATAAGCCATGGATACATAGGCTGGGCTATAGGTAGCATAACCTTGCCCTTCATTGTTAGCCAATATCATCCTTGTCACATCTGCCCTAGGCAAAATCCATCCTATCACCTCTGAACAAGGGAAAATTTCAGGTCGAGTAGCCACCTTCATGATGGGTGATCTCTCGATGTTGGCATAGATAGGCAAAGCCTTGAATCCATCCTCTTAAACACTCTGATTTGAGATCATTTTGTATATCTCTCCTCATTTATATTCAGGATCAATTCTAGTGACGGCTTTGGTGTATTCATAAATAACCTCGACTCGGGTTATTATTTCTACTTATGGTTCCTCCTCTATTGCTTGGGCCTTGTTTTTTCTGCTTCCGAAACATATTTCTGTGTTGATGATGGGCCTATATTGATCATACAAAATACACTTAGTCCACTCACCCATAGCAAATTATACAGTGAAAACAACAACAAATATAACTAGAACATTACCAACTCATCAAGATGCATGCTAAACAACTTTTCTTTTATCAAACCAAATGGGCTTTCTGTATGTGAAACTATCAAAACCACAAAGCTTTCAAAAAACCCTATCAGACCCAAATCTACAAGCAAACTTCTACTAGGAAAAACCTAGGTTTCCACTACGCCCTCATGTCTACAGGTAGAAATTCTACGGCGAGAAAGCCCCAGAAAAGTTAGACTACTAACCCCTGAACCCGTTCTTTGCCTACAACAGAGAAAAGTTCCTCTGGAATCCCACAAAAACTACCTATGCTCAAACGATGACTGCGATCTTTCCCTGAAATGGTGAAAGGAAAGAGGGAGTGGTGCAGACGGTGAAACGGTTGTCTGAACCCTACCCTCTCTCTTCCAACAAATGTGACCAAATAGCTCATAGCTAGATGAAAAAATAGTCAAGAATGAGGACTAATTAAATGGCGGCTATGCTAAACAACCAGGGTGAACCCTATATAAAGAAAAGACCACCACACTTTGACATAAACCCCCATGGTACAAAACACAAGAACTAACCTTAACAAATTGCAGATAAAAACAACTCTGAGCAACCGGATTGGAGGAAATCCTACCTGGAAAAGCCTCGAAGATGAATTGGATGAAAAATACTTCCACCAGCAAAATATTGGCTCAGACGACGATAGCTACACAACTCCCATTGGCGACTAATACGACGAACAATGACCGTATTTGTAAACTCTACGAGCTTTATAATCTTGAACACATGATTGGGTAAGCTTCCGGGTGGGAAAGATAGAAGCGCCAAGAACGGGCATTGAAAACACACTCATGAGGAAACACTAAGTGTCAGATGTATTCAGAATAACACAACTGGGAGATTGGGTGGACAATGCCGAAGCACTTAAACTACTATCGACATTCTAATCAACTAACACCTCATCAGTTTCAGAAAAGACTACAGACCAGTATCGGATCGACATCGCACTCTTCCTTTGCAATGTCGGCCAGAGAAACAACTAAGCAGTTAGATCACTCCATAAGAGACAGCCGATACAACGAAAAAAAATAGTTTACAAGGCTTCGACGGATACCGAAAAAAGATAGACAATTAAAGACCCAGTACATCGGGACAGTTTCGGACTAAGCTTCTGATACATCGAAAAAATCCTCCAATGCAATAGCTGAAATGATATCTAGTTCATCAGAGAAAGAATTCAGAACGCTTCCAATGGGAACATCAACTAGCTAGGAAACTGCACACCTGATACATTGGAAGAATTGTCAACTGTGCATCTGATGCACAAACTTTCAATTTTTTCAAATTTTCAAGTCATGGGAATTTTTTTTTGCAAAGAAGCTAGACTTTCTAAATCTTCTAAAAACTAAAAATATAAAGGGGGCTCTAAAAATAAAATTTTTGCGGAAAATTGTTGCAGCGGCAACACACTGTCAATCTATATGTATATCACTATCTTTGTTAACCTGTACCTGTATCGCTGTCTCTGTCACAATGCCACAATCACTGTCGTTGTCACAATTCCATAATTACTATCTTTGCCACAATCACTATCTTTATCTTTGTCTCTACAATATCAACATGTACATGCTTCAACTTTTTCCTCCATATCTACAATCAAATTCTTCCAAGATATTCTCCAAATCTACAACAAAAAATTTATGCAAGACAAAAAAAATGTCTACCAAACCATGGAATACATCAAGAAAATCACCAAGATCTATGCCAATATCATCATAGAATATTCCAATATAAACACATAAAATATGCCTAGATAAACTTCATTAAACCCAAGATAATCACCAAGTTCTATGTCAATATCATGATCATCAAAATCACCATGATATATGACAATATCATCGCTGTAATATATGCAAACATCACAATGATCTATGCCAAGATCATCATCAAGTATTCCAAGAGAGAAGCACTAGAGCATGTACAAACTTCATACATTTTTCAAGAGAAAAAGATGAACTCAAAAGAAACCGTAGATCATGTCATCACATATCCCTTAAAACAATCTTTTTAATGAGACAAAAAAATTGTGATTCTAATACCGTATACGGAAGTTATGCAGGATTTCTTCAACCTTCTTCTCTTGAATTCTCATTGTTACTATCACTATCAAAAACTATGACTTCCAACAAATAGTGAGTTAGGATATGAAAATTCTACCACATATTTTTCAAGATATCTACTACATCTACTCCAATGAGCATTCTCTGAAATATCATGAATCAAAACATATAATGAAAATTTCAAATTCACGTGTTTAAAGATGATTTCTGAGTCGTTTAGAAGCCTTGACTCCCAAAGATCATATATCTGAAATTGTAGTGAACTAGGATCTGTTTGAATATTTTTTAGAAACCCTAACTTCCTGAGGTCATATCTCTGAAACTATACTGAATAAAAATTTGAAACTTCTACTACATGCTCATCAAGATCTCTACTACATCTCATTTGAAGGGCATATTTCACTATGTTGTAGGAAGAGGAGGTTTTAACATCTATAGTTTAATATAATATCAATCGGATGCAGAAGGAACTAACATACAAGCTTCATATTGTTGAGGATGTTATTAAATATTTAAATTCGAGTTCTTGGGAGGAATTCAAGACATTGGGAGTATATGATAGAGCTACTTTAATAATGAATGCCACTGGGGTACCCATGAAAAATAATCTGGTTGAAAATGANGAATATTTAGAAGCACTTTCCGAGGTCTTATTCAAAGAGGGTTACCAAAATTCTTAGGGGTGGGGGGGGGGCACAAAAATTTGTTTTCATAATAGGATTACAATGATTTATTGTTTTAATAAAGAAATGATATATAGAATTTTCAGGATACATAGGGTCCCTTAAAGGGGAATATTATTGCTGACAAGTAGACATAAGATTTTGGAGAATCCAAGAATCTAAAGAAGCAACATCCTTGTAACAATATACAAAATAAGGGTATCAAACGTTATTAACCAATTCCTAATTTGAATGACGATAAATACACTAAATAAAAAGGTAAGAAGGTTGGGAGACATTATAATTTTTGTGGGAAAGATGGTGATCTAAAGTCTACATTTTCTTCTTGTAGACATGCACTTTTTCTTTTTGTTTTTCCTTGAAGGAAACATCTACTTATTTGTTTAATAAGTGGCTTATTTATTCTAGAGCATCTTATCATATGGTTAAGGAAACAAAAATATACATTTTTTGTTCTTAATGAATGCAATGCCAAAACAACATTTGTTGGTGATGATAGATCTCTTAGTGTTGTAAGGTTTAGAATAATTTAACTAGACAACAATCATTTTATTAATGTTTTATGCATTCCATGTCTTTCATGCAACCTTCCTGTTATCTCTTAAAGTGTACCTACCCACTAAAGGTATCCTATTTGAGACGGTAGAGATGAGTTATCCTACCAAGTGATTCCACAAGGGCCTTATCCACTACAAAAAAGGGGTGGTTTTCACACCAAACGAGCTCTTGTTACTTTAGATCTATCCATAGAATGACTAAGGGATACCCTACTATCCTATGAGGGATAGCAAACCTATTCAAAGTTATCTAGGGGATATACAATGCATACAAGATACAAACTATGAGTAAATGGATCTATATCTAGAAAGATAAATGTGGTAGGTGAGGTTAAGGGTAAGTTGGAGAGGCTTTAGGAAAGAGAAAATTGTCCAACTTAAAGTTAAATATACCACAATATGATTAAAGTACTAGATCTAGATAGATCTAGTACAAATGATGATTACTCAAATTAGATCCACCTAGGGTATATGCAAAATATGAAAAAGTGGACCAAAAAGAATAGATCGAGATGTTTAATCACTAGATTTAGGTGCTTGAAAAATAGATCTGTTGATTTGAGGCGGGTTCAAGCATACACAACTGATAGATCTAAATAAATGACCAAAAACCAAGGAGGGCATCCCACCTAGATATGACTACTACTATATCCAAGGGAAAATGGAGTTGGATTATTGCCAAAATTTAGATCTAAGGTTTTTAAATTTTTCTAGATGTGGATTTTTCGGTGTCGTACTTAAATAATCACTCGATCTATAAGATGTATAAAATGAGGGTTTTAAACTTTAGGGTTTTGTGTGACAATTGGATACAAATACATAAAATGATACTAACCTTGTAGATCATACCTGAAAATACTTGCGAGCGCCTTGTATGTCGATTATCCTTCCACCTGGTTACAATTTCAAGCTAGATACAACATGGAATGAAAACGTTTTTCCCAAAGGAGGTAGTGCACCCTCTCCACCTACAAATCCAAAGTATCGAAGTGAGATTTGATCGACGAATATAAAGAAGCAATGCAAGTCATGTAAAGAGAAAGATTCAATGGAAAAATTAATTTTTGATCACTCCATGAAGATGAAAGGATTCACAAGAAGAGATGATGCAAATCTCCTCCACAATCTCTCCTCAAGCAAGTCGTTATCCGTGCAAGAACAATTCAGTCTCTAAAAAAATATTTTGTTTGCATGCAAGATCCACTGCAATGTCTAAGAAAGAGGCGCAACAATCATGTACAAGAACATTCATAAAATTTTCAATATATTTTTCAATTTTTTTCTTGTATTCTAATATTCTTAGAGCCAAAAGTCCCTTTACAATGGGAGAGCATCTCAATATATAAATATCTCTAGTACTTAAAACCTAGATCCAAACGGATCAACGACTAAGATAATGAGATACAATCACTCTAATCAATGAATAATATTATTTGGATATACATCACATGGATCAACTCAAAAATAGAGGGGGTGCACCCTATAAGACGCTCAAAGGGGATGCACCACATGACTAGTGACTAGGATCAAGACAAAAAACACATGGTGGGGCTAGGAAGTAAACATATCCTTCAATAGAATGATCCCATGGCACATATTCACATAAAGTAATCAACATATCATAATAATGTGACCAAATGACCAAATCGTGGCCCCTCAAAGTACATAAAAACACACAAAATGATGAATGCTATGACATGTGGACCGCATGAAGAATATACATAATTCCAGAAGGTGAAGATAACATCAACAATGTGTCTCATACCAATATCATGCCATTTCCTTTCCTCATTAACCCAAATCAATTCCATTATTAGGCATTTTCATTATTTTAATATGTCAAAATGCTGCCTTGAGAAAATAAAAATGCTGATATCTCACTGTTGACTTAATTTGGGCATAACTGAAATGCAAAAATGGAACTGAAACCATAGAATTATGGTAATATCGACTGGCTACACACTATGTGCCCCTGTGGCAACCAAGAGAAACAAATATCCACTGAAAAGCATTTTATTTTGATTTATTGAAGCAAGCAAATGTTGGATGACAAAATAATATGAATATAAAGTATAAGTGCCCGAAACTAAAAAATGAGTGCACCAATGGACTCATAAAATCCAAAACTGCTAGTAATGAGTACTCATACACCACATGTCCATTAAAAATATACATCAGAGGCCCCATCCATGTCAGAAAAATAATAGTAATAAACCCTGTAAATGATAATAACCACAATAATAACACAATCCACCATGATAAATCATCATCTGAAGCATGGATATGTCTAATGGAGACTGACAGACCATAAATAATCATCATCAACCATCATAGGCCAAAACTCGTACCATACCCTACTGTTGACTTGGTCAAACTGGGTTGATCAGGTAAAAAATGGTCCAAAAAATGACCCAAATGAGAACCTATGACACTGCAAGGTACAAATGGATAAAGAATGCTCAATTGTACATGTTAGTAGTAAGACTAAATTAAAAGTGGATTCTATTGGTGATTATTAGCACACTACATATAAATAATAGATCCAAACCAAAGTAATCAGTTGATATAAACAAGAACCTCAAGTGTATACTCATTCATAGACTTGGCCATTTTACTATTCATGGGTGAAGGTGATTAAAGAAAGGTAAGGACATGGGAATGACTTAACATTCAATACTATGAACATCTTGGATAAAGGAAAATGGGATCCACACAATACATAATCTGGAATAGGTGAACACTAGGGAATGGTGGTGTCTCACAAATGGGTTGAATATTGAGAATGTTTCAACTAGATTCTAGACAAGTAACCTTTATGTGCATTTGATTTACAATCATCTTTCCACAATTTAATATTTAACACTAATACTTTAACATTTAATTAACTAGCTATCCTCTAATAGTAGGTGCACTAAATAGCCTCGTGAGCCTGAGATAATGACTCAGTATGGCCACCATTTCCCGCTATCGTCCAATATAGGTGCGATGGAGTGACCACCCTATTTCCCTTTGGGGGGAGACAACCTCACATCATACAAAGGATGAGTTCTCTTCTCTTGGAAACTGGATGATTTTTACACATTATTTTCATTAGTGTTTTTGCTGACTAGGAATCCATTTATATATAGCATTTAAGTTCCAATGTCTTAGTGTCTAAAGACACTTTTGTGTAGTACAACTTGTGCTCAATACTTAGAGGAAGACAATATCTATGATGAGAACTACACAAACCAACACTCAGACATATTTTAAAAATGGAGACCTATTCCAACATTGAGGTGAAGGTGGGGGAATCATAGATGTCACCGGTCAAGATACAAGTCAGGGATAAAAAATATATGGAAGACAATAGATGGATGAAGACAATGAAAATGGTGCCAAGTCTAGCAAACTGTGTCGCTAAAGGGAAATGGAAAAATACATACTAAGATTAGGGAATAACCAATGAGTATAAAAGAGAATCTCTTGAATATGGAAACTATATCACTTACACATTAGAACTCAATGAATACCGATAATATATCACCAACATACAACCACTATTGGGGGAAATCATAGATGTCACTTGTCAAGATACAAGTCAGGGATAAAAAATATATGGAAGACAATAGATGGATGAAGACAATGAAAATGGTGCCAAGTCTAGCAAACTGTGTCGCTAAAGGGAAATGGAAAAATACATACTAAGATTAGGGAATAACCAATGAGTATAAAAGAGAATCTCTTGAATATGGAAACTATATCACTTACACATTAGAACTCAATGAATACCGATAATATATCACCAACATACAACCACTATTGGGGGAAATCATAGATGTCACTTGTCAAGATACAAGTCAGGGATAAAAAATATATGGAAGACAATAGATGGATGAAGACAATGAAAATGGTGCCAAGTCTAGCAAACTGTGTCGCTAAAGGGAAATGGAAAAATACATACTAAGATTAGGGAATAACCAATGAGTATAAAAGAGAATCTCTTGAATATGGAAACTATATCACTTACACATTAGAACTCAATGAATACCGATAATATATCACCAACATACAACCACTATCAACTAATTCTAACTACTAAAATATACAACATATCAAAACTAAAATCCACACGTACATATCCATATATCATGTGGGTCATATAATTGCATTTGATCTGAATAATATGAAGGAACTGAACACTGCTACTGTACACCATGGGAACTATCACCATATCTACTCTGAAACATGAAGAATAACTAACTCATTCATCAAATCTGGGTTCACGAGGCTCAGTCATGGCATGCAACTAATCATCGGATGCTTTGGATCAAATGAACAAGATTGATCATCAACTATAATCTCATCATCTGCTGATATCAAAGTAAAGGATTGGCTCAAGAATGCACTCAGGGATGCTTAGAACAATATTATCCCAACTACTATGTATGTGACAACACTTCCATAGTGTATCAAATCACTCATTAATGTTAAGGTAAAATAGTAGAATTTTCACCTCACAAAATTGTAATTGAGGATTTAAAATATCCTAATCATGTCTTAGAAACTATAATTGTTGATGATATTACCATGTTGTACAAACTTGAAAACTTTGGGTCATCATCTATTCTATAATTCTTTATTGTTCAAAACGATGACTTGGGAAAACTTTGGCATGAGCAGTTTGGTCATCTAAATTCTTGCTCAATGCAACAAATATGTAATCAAAATATGGTGAGTGGTCTTTCTCTATAGAGGTGGTGTTTGTTGTGGTTGTTTTCTTGACAAGTATCATTGGGACAATTTTAACAAGTGTGCCTCTTGGCATGTCTCTACCCCCTTGTTTGTTTAAAGTGATTTGTGTGGTCCACTTGCTTCTGTACTTTCTCTAGTTTAACATACTTCTTAACTTTTATTGATGAGTTCTCTAGGCACATTTAGGATTATCTATTAAAACCTACAAGTGGATTTTTTGAGAGGTTTTCTTCCTATGAGGCCCTTGTAGAAAAACAAGTTAAGAACATATAATGGAGGTAAATATGTTAACAACAAAATTACAACTTATTACACCCCATATGTTAAATAAATGTAACTGTGGAAGATATTCTATATTGTATTATCATTATTATTCCTCCTTGTTTGAATTATTGTGCCATTGATCTTCAGGAAATGAGTGCAATTAGATTGTATTATTATGTAGTGTAAGGGAATGAATAATACACGTTGAACAAGACAAATTTCACAGGAAACAGATAAGTATTGCTCAGTATAATTACAATATAAACTTCATTAATCCCAATAGTATACAACAATGTTACATAAAGGAGAATTCGAATCATGTGGATAGGATTTGAATCCACCAACTCAATTTGACTGCATGTCTAACTAGAAGTGTCTAAGTCACTCTAGAAGCTAACAAGCTAAGTCGAGTTGTCTAATTCACTCTCTGAATCAATTATAATCAGTTAAACTAGTCTAAATGATGTGGTAGGTGAGAGGTAGGTGAGAATAGGTGCCTTCCCACATGCAGCCATGCAATACTGGTGCTAAATAAATCAGATAACATCTAACTGAATGTAACTGAAGCATAATTAAGCTTGACTAGTCACCAAATTCCAACAACTAAAGGAGGTTGGTGCTGACACTCCTAGTGGCTCCTAAATTGTAGGGATTGTTCCAGGAGGTGCATAAATTAATGCATGAAGGTGTAGTCAATTGTAGTTAGCCTCTATCTGTGTTCCCCACACTCTAGTGACTAGTACATGTGGCCCCATTAGGCCAAGTGAACCAATGGTACTAGTGGACCCAATAATAACTAAATTACTCCTAAGTTAGGCAAATATAATCTAATAGACCAGTTTGGACAAGGGAGGATTATAAATACCAACACCCCTCTTAATCCTAAATTCAAAAACTACGTTCCCTAGAAACAAGGACAAAATTTAGCCATATACACTCTAAAAGAATTAAAAAATGTTGCCTAATAAACCAAGGAAATAGTGGAAAACCTCATGGGAAATCCCCCCCCCCCCTCAAAATAAGCAGGAATGGGAAAATACAAGCTATATTTAGAAGAAAAGAAGCTTCCTCCTTAGAAAATAACTTGCAGAAACTCTGTTGTAATTTGCAACACTATGCAACAACATCCTAAAGTTGTGCATGTGGAACTCTCAATGTCCTTCTGAACTGATGGATGTAGTATGTGTTTCTTATTGCTGGAAGAGAAAGGGAATGATCAAAATTCTTCTTTTGTGGGAGAAATGAGTGATCATTTGCTATCATCATATAACACTTTCATTGAACCTTCTTGCACCACTTTGTAGGGAGTGAATCTGTGAGAGTGAGAAACATGCTCATTCTAATACTGGGACCTTGTTCTCCTTCTGTCTGTTGGATTCCCAGCACCATCCCTAGCTGCAATAATGAGATTTTGGGCCCATCTAGTCTTAGGAATTTGGTTTGGAATGGTTTCTAGATATGGATCTAGAATCTCTTGAGTTTCATCCTCAATACCGAGATCATGTTGATCTTGATCCTCTTCATATGAATCTAACACATGTAAGAAATCATCATCATCAAAAGGTATTAGATGGTGGTGGATCACACAATTGGATCATCATCACTTAAGTAGTATACCTTCTTGTGCTTCAGATGGTGGTCAATCACACAACTGATCTTCTTCAAACTAAACACTTCGCTCAATGAAGCATTTCCTAGTTGCAACCTCCATCAACTTGTATGCTTTTTCATCTTCTTCATATCCCAACAAAATTCATTCACTACTCTAGGATTGGAAGGCCTTTCTCTTATCAAGGGGTATTCTGGCCCAATATTTGGAACCAAAAACTCTCAAGTGAGACACATTGGGATTATGCATATGTAGTACTTCGAATGGAGTGGCCCCAACCACTGATTTATGAGGAACCCTATTATGTAAGTATGAAGCATAGTTTACAGCTTCTTCCCAAAGATAAGGAGGAATATTCTTGGCATGGAGAAGACATGTTTTCATCACCTTCAGTGATCTATTTTTCCTCTCTGCCACACAACTCTGTTGTTGTGTGTTTGGAGCCGAGTGTTCCATTCGAATCCTCTCTGATTCACAATAATGTTGGAACTCTCTTTTAATGTACTCTCCTCCTTTATCATATCTTATGGATTTGATCTTTCTACTAAAACTATTCTCAACCATAGCTTTAAAAAATTTAAGAATTTCAAAAACTTTTGTTTTTTTTTTCATGAAGTATATCCAACAGAACCTAGAACAATCACCAATAAAAGTAAGGAAATACCTAAAAACATTAATTTATGTTGTGGGCATTGGTCCTGCCACATCACTATGCATCAAATCAAGTATAGAGGAAAACCTGTGTTCCTTCCCAACTTCATACCTCTTCTCTAGATGCTTACCTACCAAGAAACCAGGGAATACTCCATTGGAAGTTTGGATGAGAGGAAAACCTTCAACCATTTTATCATTGTGGATTTGCTAGAGATATTTGAAATTGAGATTCTCGAATCTCTCATGCCATATCTTACTGGTGTTGTTATCATGAGTCAATAGAGCTGTAGGAGGTGAGACTGGAAAAAAATGTGAGAACTCATAAGCCTTAGTGGCATGATGAGCAATACCTTTCGCTATGAGCTTTCCAATAGATTTTTCTGTGATCTCAACTAAGTTAGAGTCGAATGTAACTCTCTTGGGAGAGCTTGTATGGGTAATATAATAAATAGGAAATAGATTAGTTGTAAGGAAGGGCACATAGAGAACATGTTTTAACTCGCCATGCTGGATTGTAAATGAACCTCTTCTTGCTACTGGAATTTGGGAGTCATTTCCCATGTGAATTCTAGGGCCTTCTGATAGACTAAGAGTAGAGAAGGATTCCTTGGAAGTAACCATGTGTTTGGATGCTCCAGAATCAATCAAGTAAGATTTCAATTGAGTAAGGCATGACATCTCTCATGATCTTCTGCATGTGGTCCAATATCAGAATTCTTTGCTCCATGTGGAAGAGCAATGTTGTTTCGTTCAAGGAGGGAATATAGCTGGTTGATCTGCTTCTTCATGCATTGGTTTTCAGGATGAAAACCCCTCATACAATAAGGACACTTAGTCTTTTCAAACTTTTTCTTCTTCTTGGAGCTAGAAGTTCCTTCAGAAAACTTCTGACGCCATTTTTGTTTCAAATCAGGTGCTTTAGGCTCCTTCCCCTTACACTACCCTTTAGCTTGTGCATTGGCAGAGTCCAAAATTAGAAGAGCTTGGTTCTTGAAATTTTGGAGGACTCCCATTTGGACCATGTCCTACTCCTGTATTAAATACTCAAAAAAGATGTCAAGTGAAGGAATCTTCCAATTGGGGATATAATCTCATCTGGAATGGAAGGTAGAGACGAAGAAAAAATACTCATAACCAAGTTTTTTGAGCACCGTAGAGAAGAATTTTCTCATTCTTCCTCTCTATTCCACACTACTTACATTGTAGTACAAGAGACTTGAATTTAGTAAAAAATCGTTGTATGTTCTCAAAACTATTGCAATGATATTAGATCATTCTCTAGAATGCCTCCCTATAGATCATATTGCTTTCCAAACAAGAATTTGAGCTTCTCCTAATATTCTTTGGGAGTCTTCAATCCCTTACGATGAAAGAGGAGGTCTCTGGAGACATGAGCACAAAGTAAGCCAAAGGATTCATCCAATCGGTTCAAGAACTTGTTTTTCTCAGCAGGATGATGTGGTTCTGTCTCTCGGCCCATGGTCATCATGTATAGGCCAAGCTTGTGCAATAATACCTGCATATCTACCCTCCAATCAACATAGTTGAAGGGTGTTAGGATGTAGGGTAAGAAATCTTGAGAATCCATGAATTCTCCTTCTGATCAGTCAATTTATTCAATCAAGCTATGTAGCACCTGTAAGAAAACACTGCAAACACACAAAAAAATTGCACTATAACAGAATCAATCCTTCTATCTTGACATGTACACTTTCTTAGGGTCCTTCACACCTACAAAGACTTCTCTAAACAAATCCAAAGTTAGCAATGCACACTTTGCAGGACTTATGTGGAAACCCAACTACTTCAGGTGTACAATGGAGAATGGACATACTTGTTGCTTTCCTAAGGAGGAACTGATACCATGTTTGAATTATTGTACCATTGATCTTGAAGAAATGAGTGCAATTATATTGTATCATTATGCAACGTAACACAATGAATAGTACACACCAAACAAGACAAATTTCACAGGAAACAGATAATTATTGCTCAGTATAATTGCAATATCAACTTCATTAATCCCAGCAGTATACAATAGTGTTACATAAAGGAGAATTCATATCATTGGATAGGATTCAAATCCACTAACTCAATTTGATTGCATGGCTAACTATAAGTGTCTAAGTTATTATGAGAGCTAACTAGCTAACTCCATTTGTCTAATCCAATCTCTCAATCAGTTATAATCAGTTAAACTAGTTTAACTAATGTGGTAGGTGAGAATAGGTGCCTTCCCACATGCATCCATGCAAGAGTGGTGCTAACTGAACTGGAGGACATCTAACTAAATGTAATTGAAGAATAACTAAGCTTTACTAGTCACTAACTGCCAACAACTGAAGTAGGTTGGTGCTGGCACTCCCAGTGGCTCCTAAATTGTAGGGATTGGTATAGGAGGCACATAAACTAATGCATGAAGGTGCAGTCAGTTTCATTTATCCTTTATCTATGTTCCCCACACTCTAGTGACTGGTACATGTGGCCCCATTAGGCCAAGTGGACCCAATGGTACTAGTGGACCCAATAATAACTAAATGAATAATAACTAAATGAATCCCTAGACAAGTAACCTTGGGAAAATTAGCATAAGTTCCACTTAGTGAATGCAATATTTCTCTAATATGTGGGGTTGGAAACAATATAGATTAAGATATCTCAGGACAAAGTTTCAGACCTTGAGGAGAATGAATTTAAGAGATACATCTCAATTAAGACTATACAATTATGTAGGAGAAATTGAAGAAACCAGGGCTTCATGTTTTGCGCAGTTGTTTCCACAAATCAGTTGAAAAAGGAGGATCATATAACTCACCCTAGGAGGGTGAATCTTTCTATGAAATAAGTTTCCAGTTTTGTGGACTTTCAATATTTGACCTAACACTAGTGCTGGGAAAACTAGGGTATTGAATATTTTCCAATTCTGTCGAGAGTTTTGGGAAAAGGAATATACTACTCAACTCTCCTTGAGGAGGAACATATTTTTGTCCAATCAGATATGAAATACACCAAAGTTGAAAAATTAGGGTTTCTATGTCAAACTCTAGGTCCACCAAAAGAAACCTTCTAGAAAAGATTTGAACCAAGCATCAAGTTGAAGCAATCCCATTGGTAAGTTATATTCTCTCCATTTCCATTTGAGGTTCTCATTTTTATCATGATGACAAAAAATAACAATATTTAGGAAAAGATTGAAGGAGCCAAGAACTTGTAGGCATAGAAATATATAGTGCTTCTCATATAGAAGAGCATGACTTGGAATACTATTTCAAAGAAGAAGGTATAGATCCAGAGGGAGATGAAGACAAAGCAAATCACAAGAAGAACTTGGTCAAAACCAAGAGGATTATTTCCATCTCCATCGAAGACCATTTGATTTCATATGTATCCTCTTTGAATACTCTCAAGGATATTTTTGATGTATTGACCAACTTATATGAAGAAAAGAACATAAACATGAAGATGACCTTGAGGACTCAACTCAAAGGTATGAATATGTAGATGTTAGAAAGTATTCAATCTTACCTTACAAGGGTTTTCCGGATCAAGTAAAAACTAGAAATTATTGGAGGCAATGCCTAAGAAGTGGAAGTGGAGATGACAACCTTGAATGGTCTCCCAAGATGATGGGAATCATCCATTTAATGAATTTGTTCTAGAATGAATCTCACCTATGGAGGAATGCATGCAAGAAGAAGCTATATTGATATCAGAAGAAAAAGATATGGATGAAGATGACAATCAAGCCCCAACATCTCATACCAAGAAGAGAAATCATGAGAAGTAATAACATTCTCACAAGAATAAAAAATAATTAGAAGAAGGATCTCGCATAGCTCAGATGTTTCACTTATGATGGAAAATGACACTTTGTGAAATAATGTCCCTAGAAGGAAGAATGGAAGGATGATATGATCAAGGAGTATCAATCATGAAGAATTCTCTCAAGACCCGAAGGGAATTCTGTAGTGTCTTCCAAGTGGATCTACTAGATCAAGCATTCAGCAGATCGTAGCATCAAGAAATACAAAACAAGATTTGTGGTTTCTCCCAGAAAGAGGGATTCAATTATGAAGAGACATTGATCTAGTGGCTAGACACACCTCTTCAATGATGTATATTACACTATAAAATTGGTTAAATCGAAGTACAAGGGAATATCAAGCTACCTCCAAGATTTGGGATTCTCTATAGAGAACCACATATGCACAGAAGGATTTGTACATGATCATAAGGAACCCATGGGATAGCACACATAGGTATATGAGGAGCTTGAGGACCACCTAGAGTGATGGAGATCTCAACCCTTGCTACAAGGTTTCATATGGAATCCTACATAGGACGATAACCTCGTAGATGGGTGCAAGAGGAACTTGCATAAAAGTTTGAGATGGAGGATATTGGTATCTAGTGACCTTGAGAGATGACATACATGGATGCACATAAGATCAACAACAGAGGATGCTATCATTTAGAGAGTACAAGATGTAAAGGGAGGATGTTGCTCCGCTTTATATGGAGTGACTACAATAGATATTAGAGTTTGAGAATATTGACACGATTCTTGAGATTAGAGGTGTGGAAAAATTTAGAGGAGATTTTCCTTGGCAAAGGAAAATATGCAGTCAATATTTTAAAGGTTCAAGATGTTGGATTGCAAGGCTATAAATACATCGATGGAATCAAACTTGAATTTTCTATGTGATCCTACTTTAGAGATAGTTGATGTCATAGTCTACATGCATAAGATTGGTTTTTTGATGTACTCAATGAACATGATGCCGAATATTTTCTTTGTGGTGAACACTTTGATCCAGTACATGATGGAGTCAAGATGTGTTTAGATGGTTATGGAAAAGCACGTGATGAATATGGAATCGTATATGAGAGAGATCAGAGGATCTTCCTGCAAGGATAGGATGAATTTAATTGGGTTGGCAGTGCTACAAACAAAAAGAGAAATCTAGGATGTTGCAGAAAGCGGACCAGTTTCGATCTTAGTGCAAACGAGGATGAATATATTGCAGCTAAGAAGAACACAAGGTAATATTCCTCAAGTGATGAGAAATATGTACTTTGATCCAAAATAATTCTACCGATGAAGATGAATATCATGCTCTTATCCATTGGATAAGAATAGATTCATTTGTGATTGGCGATGAAGAAGAAGAAGGTACACTTAGATTCAACACTAGTACATAGGTCCTATGTGATTTATGGTGTAGAGACTTGCTCAATATTTCCAATCATGAGAAAGATAGGCACAGATACTCATAATCAGATGATGAAGTAGAGCACGTTATCAGAGACTCCTATAATTCTTGCAAGGAGATAGAGATCCAGAGGGAGTCTACCAAACAAACAAATATATGTATTTGAATTGCCCTTTCCTATATATCTAGTTTCTTAAATGACATTGTTTAGTTGTGTACATATATAAGTTCAAGGAAATGTATTATGCATGTTAGAGTTTTTTCATTATTGAAAAATATACTACTAATACGCATGTAATGGGTAAGTGGCCTGTGGTGTTGTACAACATTCCATTGCTACTTATCTAGATTGAAATCTCTTTGTTGATATGTTGGGAGCAGTGCACACTCTTAATAATGTTCTGGTATAGATGCACTACAAAAATTTACCCCAAAATCTGACACATTGCATGTCTGAAATTCAACACTTATCGGTTGCCTTTTCGACACATACACCTTTTTTTTTGCCGTCGGTGGCTTAACGTCAAATTTTTGACATATGACTAATGTGGGTCGAAGATCCGATAGACCATTGTGTCGCATATTCAACCGTATTTCCTTTCAAAGTGACAATCAAAATTGCATCAACCGTCGGACATCCAACGTATTCCGAACCTTGATGCGTCGGATATACAATGGATAGAAGTGTTGGATGAATGGCGTTGCCGACGATATTTTACCCAGCAAGGGTCAGATACCCAACTCCATTTGACACTGGAAGAGACAGCCTTCCGACGTGGTCTGACATGTGAACCGTTGGGCGTCCGACGGGTGGAAGAGTCGAAGTCATGCCATGGCCGTTGGATGTGTTTACCGGAGTGTCAGATGGCGTCAGAAAAGCGACGCATGTTGATGGATTTAGAAAAAAAAATCCAAAGATTAACTAATGAACATTAGAAAGACATATTTAACTAATTAAGACAATTGTTGAAATTCAGGGTTAGGTTAGGATTTGATATAAGATAATTAAAATTTTATACTTTAATGCATAACACAAAACTAAAAAAGAGCTAGATACAGAACAATACTGTTGTAATAAATTCAAAACATAATTTTTGTCTCTTTCAACTTTGACACTCCAATGGTCATTATGTTAAAGTTGGTCCTTGAGATACAATTTTTCAATTGCAATGTACATAAACTAAACAATAATAATGTAAGTACCTTCATGTAAAACAAACTAACAACTAAATAACAACGATAATGAACTATAACAATGTTGGTTTAGATCTAGTTTGGATCTTCCTTATAGTCAGATACTTTTAGGGTAACATATTGTCATTGAAAGGACAAGTCACCAAAGGATCAGATGGAATACCTTGTGAGAGAGATAATCTTTACATTTAAATATTCCCCTCATGATTGTAAACCTTTTGAAGTCTTATTGTTACCTCGATTTGGTGGAAGAGCATGCCTAGAAACCAGGAAATTGTCTTCACGTAAACAAACAAGATAGTAACATAATTAGAAATGTTTCTAGATTGACAACATTTCAATATGATGTGCATTTGAATTTGATTATGTACCCAATATTTACTCACCTAAGATTCCTGATGTACTCAAATTAATCTGTTGCAGTGTTGCACACTGTTGTTCTTTTGTAGGTGAATAATGGAAATTCTTTCAATATGATGTGCATTTGACTTCAATTATGTACCAAATATTTTCTCACCTGAGACGGATAATGTACCCAAACTACTCTGCTACAGTGTTTCACGTTGTGGTTCTTTTGTAGGTGAATAATGGTAATTTTGGTCAGAAATTGAGGCCAACTTCCCCTGAAATATTGATGTCGTAGTACCAAAATCCTTGTTTATATTTTTTTTCTGGTAAATTCAAATTAGGTAGCACTGTCAATGCATGTGTTGCATTTAAAAAATGAATCTTCTCATTTGGTGCTGGACAGGAGGAAGTATCAACAGGACTATAAATTGAAAAGTGAAAGTGGGAAATATCATCCAAAAATCCATCAGTATCAACTCACTTTATTTTTTTCCCAGAAGAATAAAACCCATTCCATATAATCGAGTTGGAGATAATCCCTCTCTATTTATTTCTTCATAAAAATTGGGAAGGGAAAGGTTTAGATCATTTTTTAAAATACATTCCACCTTAGGCCCTGAACTTTGTGGAGTTTTTAAGCTAAGTTTCAACCACTGGTTTTGATATTCTTCAGTTTCAGTTTGTCCATAAACAAATTTGACATTTTCACAGTAAAACTTGACCATAATGCATTTTTATCATTAATATTCGAAGAACCTTCCCTAAGGTCATAAGGTGCTTTTACCGGTCCAGTATCACAAAGACCTGGATTCTGGACATAGTGATTTGCATAAGGAGAACTGTCTCTTCTATACAAATTCTGGTTCTAGTTCTAGTTCTCATAACCTTGCTCTTTACATCACTATACTCAACAATTGCATAGGTGGATGGAAGACTCCAATTAAATAGTGAATACAGGTTACATTTCTAGATTTTAACACCAATAATGAGGTCCTACCATAATTAAAGATATGATAGAAAACCAATCAAACCAAGACAAAAACACATTTCAAAAATCAGTGAAAAAAGTAAATTAACAAATTTGAATTATTGGAATATTTGAACTAAGAATGAATCAGGTTTGTTGTACAACAATGACGGCATATACCTGAGTGCAATATTTCAATTTTTTTTGGACAACAACAGGTGTATATTTTGGGAATGCTGGAACGTGTAATAAATTAAAAAAAAAAAAGCCAGCTATAAAAGAAAAAAATGAAGGAAGAATGAATAGATCAAGAGCATCTGTTACCATATTATGGGAAAATTTCCACAAGGTAACATCGTATAGATAATTTAAAAGAATCAATATTGCTATAATGACAAAAATTTTACTACATTCCATAAGCTCACTAGTTCATTTTCATATGATATTGTGTGTCTGTATAGAACCTACACAAGTAAGGTGGATACCTGATCTGTCTTAACACCTTTGTTTCTATAAGCAAGAATGACATCCATTTTTCACACTACCAAAAATGTGGGTTTGAATTTGAATGGAACATGGTTTGTTCAACACACTTCCTTTTATTTGAATTGAACATCATTTTCTTATCACACTTCAACACAGAATTCTAGACATAAGCAAAGTATTTCATAGAAGCATGTTATATATTAACATTAACACAACTAAGAAGTGAAGAACTAACCTGACTAGTCTGAATGAGAGAAACTAGGACATTTTTTGTATGCTTCCACAGTTATTACAGTTAAAGTTGTTGTTGGGGATGTAATCACCTGCACCAAATATAACATGATTAGCAACTCCAATAATCCTACAATAGTTCTAAAAAATGGTGAAGTAGGAAACAAGCAGCATAACCAACTTAAGAGCTTGTTACCCACTCGCATGCTGAAAAAATTCTAGGGATTTGTTAAAGCGTTTCAATCCAATAAAAACTATTCCCCTACATTATATTAGCAGAACAAATGTTAAAATTTAACAGAACAAAATATCCAGTTCCTAATAGTGAATAACAGAACATTTAATTTCAATAGAAGAGGAATTCATTTTTTCTATAGTTCCTGACTCTTTTGACAAAATTTATCTTACTCATAGTGCCTTACTAGATACTCTGTACTCATAGCTGACACATAGTCTACCCTTGAACCCATGCTACCCTTCTAATAATCAAATGAATTTAAACCTTTATGGGCTTCTAGGGAACAAAATTCCCATGAGAGCCAACATTATCCAAAATTGATGTATATAAATGCATAAACATTTCTAAGACTCTTCCTAATTACAAAATCTCCCCTTAAGAGTTTTATTAAACCTTGTGGAACTTGAAAATGTTTCATGGATCCTTAATTGGTTTTGGTAGTGTTAGTAAATTTTACATTAGTAATAAGCCAATGATAGACCGTGAGCAATTAGTTTCCTCTTGGAGCAGTACTATAACTCAATTGTTTCATGTCCCCACCATATGATTTGATTGTTTTGTAATTCCACATACACATTTCTGCATTGTTCAACTCCAAGCAATGCGTTTATTAAGTAATTTTTGTAACAATAGCAACAACAAAGCAACAAGTTTTAAGCACTTGCAAACAACAACAAAGCAACAAGTTTTACCTATGATAGGAATGGAGGATCAAGCTATCAATGATTCCCAAAAAATACTGGCAGATGCTATTGCCTATCGAAATGAAGCCAATGCAATAA
>LPNX011202986.1:186541-233981 GCA_001517045.1 Pseudotsuga menziesii | reverse complement strand
GAAGTCATTGAAGCACTAGCACTTGATGGTTGGCTTGCTATGACATGTGTTTGATCTCTTTCAGTTGAGATTCAGTCATTTATTGCACTCCGAATTCAGTTAGGGTTTGGTGAGTCAATTAGGGTTTTGGTCAAGTGGTTAAATGAGTGTGAACCAATGGCTTACAGTCAATTAAGCTAGACTCACTCATTGAATTCGAATGACCTCCTTAGGTATTCGAATTCCTCATTGATTCAAGCTATTGCTTGACATTGTTATTGTAACTATTCATTGTTTATTGAATATACAGAGAGGAAACCATTATGGTTCCAATTAACACCATTTCTGAGTTATTTGTTGATTATTTGTTGATGAGATTGATTATTTGTTCCTAGATCAATGTGCAATATTAATATGGTATCAGAGCTTACGACGGGATGAAGATCTATCTCTCAAAAACAAGCTTTTTGATAGATTTCTCCATGAAAAGTGAGCAATAGCTCAAAAATCCAGCACTGCACCAGAAGCCAAGGCTTACCACTCAATACCCCAAGTAAAGAACTTGTTGATCAAGCTTGCTTGATTGACTATGATGGGTGTGATGAAAGCCTAGAATGTGTAGGCTATCTGACCTTATTTTTCCCTTTCTGTTTTGATTTTTAGGTTTCTACAGGTGAAGCATTCACTCCAGCACATCCAGATGGCTTCCTTAGCAGATCTCTTGACACCATACAATTTCCACTCATGGAAAAGTGATATGGAGATTCAGCTACACTCCAAAGGACTTTTTAGAGTCACCATGGACACTGAAGTTGAGCTTGGATCCGCCATAGAAAAATCAAGATTCTTGAACAAGAAGGATGAACCCTTCGGTTTCTTGTGCCTCTCTATTTCCCAAGACCTTCTCTTCCATCTTACTGAGTTGAAGACACCGAAAGAAATATGGGACAAATTGGAATCTCTAGACGAAAAGCATGATGACTTAAGGGTTTACCAGCTCGAAAATGAACTCATGTCTCTCCAACCTTCCAATTTCGAGACTCTAAATGATTTCTTTACAAAGTTCAAGCATACTGTTTTACTCTTGAAGCAATGCAACGTGGAGAAGGAGGATGATCAGCTCATCCTTGCCATACTCTCCAAACTCAGGGCTGATTATTCAGTTTTTGTTTCTACATTCCATGCGGGGAAGCTCACAACCCATGGATGGAAGATGCCTACACTCCATGCCTTCATTGAGTCCCTAACAAATGAACATGACAAGCTTGTCCAGATGGGGATCATCCGATATTCCTGTGATCAAGCCCTCTATGTCTCGGGGCCCAAAGATATGAAAGGTAAAGGAAAGCAGCAGAAAAATCAGAAAACTAAATTTGATGCTCCCAAGCCTAGAGTTGAAAACCAGCAGCATGATGAATCTTCCAGCTCAAGGAATAACAAAGGAAAAGGGCACAATGGGAAAGACAAAGTCAAGTGATCTTACTGCGGGAAGGGTTTTCACCTTGAACATGCCTGTATGAAGAAAAATCTTGATGAAGCAACCTCTCTCCTTGAGAGGAATCACATCAATCTTCTGGAGAGCTTTTAGAGGAGAAATCACCAAGATCGGGAACCACAGCATGAGAAAGGTCATGCCCTCATGGCAAGCACTTCAAAGTCCAGAGCACTGCTGATTGAATCTGGAGCTTTGAATCACATGATGGCTAAAAAAGACTCTTTTTCATCCTTTGAGACCGGAAAATGCATCCCCATCCACATGGGAGATGACTCCACCATCATTTCCGAAGGACAAGGTACTGTGGATCTTAAAAATGTTTTGTTCTCTAATGTTTTGTATGTACCGTCTCTAGCAAAAAATATCCTTAGTGTCTATCAGATGACACATACAGGAATAACTAAGAGAGTCTCTTTCAGCCCAAATGATGTTGAGATAACATAAATTACATCCGGGAAGCTCGTTACAAAAGGCCTTGTAAATCACCATGCAAAAGCCTATGAGTTCTCTCACTTTGTTGCAGATGCAAAGCCCACTACTCTGCTAACTCATGGAAATGAGGTTAGTAGGCTGTGGCATGAGAGGTTTGTCCATATTAATTTCAAATATTTGTAGCAATTATAGAAAAACTCCATGGTTGAAGGCCTCCCGGTCATCAAGGTAACCACGAAAATTTGCAAGGGCTGTGTGATTGGAAAACACCCTGAGCACAAGTTCGTTCGGGGGAAGGCAAACCGAGCTACAAGCATATTGGGGCTGATACATTCTGATATCAGTGGTCCGATGCCTATCACATCCATGAATGGATCAAGGTACCTCCTTACTTTTATTGATTATTTTTCAAGGTATGCATGGGTTTTCTTTCTCAAAAATAAATCAGAAGTATGTGAAAAATTTTCTGAATTGAAGGCCTTGATCGAAAATGCCTTTGGGGTTAAGATCAAGATATTGATATCTGATAATGGAGGGGAGTATGTCAGTAATTAATTTCTGTACATATGCTCCCAAAGTGGCATTCAGGTCCAGCATTCAATTTTCTACACTCCCCAGCAGAACGGAGTAGCGGAAAGGAAGAATCGGTCTCTCAAGGAAATGACCGCTTGTATGTTGGAGTCAAAGAAGCTTGCTGCAAATTTGTGGGATGAAGCCATGCATGCTGCAGAATAAATTTAGAATAGGGTGCCACACTCATCCATGAAAGTAAAGACTCCTTTCGAATCATACTTCAGACACAAGCCGGATGTGTCGAACCTACGGGTGTTTGGGTCCACTGCATGGGCCCCGGATTCCGCTTGATAAAAGAAGTGCTTTGCAACTGCAAAGCATAGAATGTATGTTTATTGGGTATCCTGATGAATATAAAGAATTCAAGCTCCTAGATATCAAGACAAAACAGATCATCATCAAGAGAAGTGTCAAGTTCGATGAGCCTCTTCAGGAGATGGAACTAGTGAAGGAGAAAACTGCTGAATTTCCTTCCTATTCTACTGAATATTTGGATGATGAAATTGGGGGTGATGACCTTGATTTGGATCCTCTAATTTCTGATATTAGTGTGTAGAAATCATCATATGCTGAATCAGAACCTGAAGTTCAAAATCATCTTCCTACATGGTCCCAACAGACACTCTCCTCCGCAGGAGACAACATTGGAAATCCGGATGATCCAAGGAGAACCCGGTCTGATTTCCAAAGAGCAGGTATTGCGCTCTCTTGTTTTGATAATTTGCTATCTGAAACTGTCTATTTGATGATTATTTCAGATCCAAAATCCTACTACCATGCTTGGAATCATCCGAGATGGCAAGTTGCCATGGATGAAGAGATGAATTCTCTTCAGAAAAACACTACTTGGGAGCTAGTTTCTCATCCTCCGGGAAGGAAATTGGTTCAATGCAAGTGGGTATTTTGAAAGAAAATATAAGGCAAGGCTGGTAGCAAAAGGTTTCTCTCAAGTCCAAGGAGTGGACTACCATGAGACCTTTGCACCGGTTGCAAAAATGGACTCCATCCGCCTTGTTTTGGCAATTTCAGCATCCAAGCACTGGGAGGTGCATCACATGGATGTTAAGTCATCCTTTATACATGGATATATTCATGGGAAGATATACATGAAGCATATTGAGGGCTAAATCACTGATCCGTATTTGGTTTGCAAGCTAAAGAAATCACTATACGGGTTAAAACAGGCCCCAAGAGAGTGGTATTCCAAGATGGACGCCTTTCTTCTCTCACAAAACTTTCAGAGATGTAGATAAGATCCAAATGTGTATTTATAGCAGAATTATGGCCATATAATTATCATTGTTTTATATGTTGATGACTTACTGATCACAGGTAGCACAGTTGCCTCCATTTCATCCATCAAAACTGCTCTCCACAATGCCTTTGAAATGAGTGATTTGGGGCTTCTAAAACAATTTTTGGGGCTCGAAATCGAGAAAAATTCTGATGGGATTATGGTCACTCGGTAAAAATACACTTCAGAACTGTTAGTCAAGTTTAACATGGCTAAATGTAGGCCTGCACCATTCCCTTTCCTTTCAGGGATCAGTCTTCAAGAAGGAAAACACACACCTCCCATGGATTGCACTATCTATGGACAACTGATTGATAGCTTGTTGTACTTGACACATTCTAGGCCTGATATTTGTTATGCCATGAATGTTGTATCAAGATACATGCAGCAGCCTCATGATCTTCATTGGAAGGCAGCCAAGATGATCCTCCAGTATATTCAGGGAACCAGGACCTACGGCATTGATCACTATGCTGCAAACTCCGAGCTAGAGTTGGTTGGCTACACAGATTCCGATTGGTTGGGTGATTCTATTGATCGGAAGTCAACTTCCATATATGTATTCATGTTTGGTAGTGGCCCCATTTGCTGGTCAAGCAAAAAGCAGTCTTCCATAGCACTATCTTCAACATAGGCTGAGTATCCAGGAGCGGTGAATGCTTGCATCCAAGCAGTTTGGTTGCAAGGCATTCTTTCAGAGTTTGATCTTGGTAGTAATTTGTCCACTGTCCTCTTTTGTGACAACCAGAGTGATATTAAGATATCCACAGATCTAGTTACCAGGAAGAGGACCAAGCATGTAGAGATTCACATGCACTACATCAGGGAGCTAGTGCATGACATGACCATCATTCTGCAATACTGCCCGACTGATGAGCAGATTGCAGACATCTTCACCAAGAGCTTTTTAGAAAAGAAGTTCACTTACCTCCATTCACTATTGGGGGTGAGTTCATCAGGGTGATTCAGACTACTTTCAGTGTTCAACTTGAGGGGGGGGGGGTTCCCACTAGGTTTTCCCTCTTTTCCTCACTTAGTTTGTTTTGAGCATTGTTTCAGTTTCAGCATTGTATAGGGTGACCTATGGCCTTAGTTGCCAGGGCCCTAGCATTTTTATGATTTTTTGTTTTCTAACTCCTCCTGAGTATAGCTTAAGGGGGGGTGTTGGAGACATTTACCACCATACACACTCTTTTTGGTCAAATTGGCCTAGTTAAACCACTATCCTAAGTATAATTGACATTAATTGACATCAGTGGAGCATTAATTGACATCATCTAGTCACACCCATGCCTACCTACAGTCAAGGAGGATAACTTATCCTTCTCCTATAGTCAAGGAGGCTAATTGGAGCACTCCGAGGGTGATCTGAGTGATATTAATGCAGCTGATTGCTAACTAGTGGTTACAATTAGTTCAACCAGTCAGTTAAGGTGCCTCCTCTCATTAAATATATTATTTAATGATTATTTATTATTATTTAATGATTATTTATTATTATTTAATGATCTAAAGTCAACAGGGGCGCCTCCACCAACTTCTGATGATCAATTCAGCTTAAGTTAACCTCGTCGGGGTTCATTGAATTCATTGAAGCACTAGCACTTGATGGTTGGTGTTGGAGTAGGGTCCCACAGCTACAGGAGAAGCTGCCATTTTGGCGGATAGACAGTTTGGCGAAGATGAAGAGATAAGGTAAATATACGACGCCATAGCATGTTTCTAGCTGCAGAGCAGAGCCAGAAACTATGACTATCGGGACAGTGAAGTCAAAGATGATGACAGTACCTGAGCGGCCGAGAAGAGAGAGCTCACCCACTACATTCAAGGCAGCGGTGGAAGACAGGAGGGCTCAGCTACCCTCATAAAGGAAAAGGAGCAACGAGGTTGAGGTATTGAAGACGAAGGACAGAAAGGGAAGCGATGCACAGTACCCATGGTCAACGCCGGGAAGCATGGAAGACTGCAGAGAGCAGTGGTGTGATGGAAAGCGGCTACCCCAAGTACAGATATGGCGACTGTTACTAGTTAGGGTTTTTGGGTTACTGTTGGGACATGCCCACAGTGTTGTAATGGCGAGACCTTCGGGCCGCCTATAAAGGGATGTATTTTGTATTGTAAAAGGGTTGGTTGGTTAGTTGGATAGTTAGACAAGAAGACATTTTAGACAGTTATATTGTAGAAGCTAAGCTCTGGTTCTGTTATCAATGGTAGTTATCTTACTGTAACCAGTAGCTAGCTCATTGAGCATGTATGTAACAATCCGCAGGGATTGACAGAGAGAGAGAGAGAGAGAATATTGTAAGAAGGCAATATAGAGATAGGAAAGAGATCTAAGAGAGAAGGGCTCCAGGCTATGTGCGGAGTTACCCAGAAGATCTCGAGCTGCATATGTGGTGCAGCAGAACTGTGTACTCTCTCAATATATAATAAAACACAGTTCTGTGGATGTAGCTTCTACCCTGGAAGTGAACCATGTAAAATCAGATTGTTATGTGATTGATTCATGTGATTGTATTTACTTGTTGTATCTGTCACTCATTACATGAACTTTGCTTACAGTTTAATGTATGTATGTGTTATTTAGTTCATAGCATTATAGAGGGATAAATACATATTCAAGCCATTAGGTATTCTATATAAGAGTTTGTCTATGTTTCACTTAAGACAGTTAAGAGTCGCAGTGTAAAGCAGTGTTGTATGTTGAGTCCTGTAAGTCGAACACAAGTAACGCTAGGTACGCTGAGCCGCAGCGGTAGGATATCGCAGGGAGGCAATATCGCACCATTAGAGGAGCTGTGGTGTGCGGTACCGCGGGGTAAGGATCAAGCGTAGGAGAGAGTTACATGTTGCCCAGGATGCGGCGATGCAATAAGGGCTAGAGTCAACGCGAGTAAGAGGAAACTGCGCATCGCAGAAAAGAGATCTCGCGGGTTGAGAAGAGCTGTGATATGCACACAGGATGCCACAGAACCTGGTTGAAGACACTTGAGTCTTTGGCCAACCCATTAGAATCACTTCGAGTGAGACTTCAGGCCGCTCTGCGGTCTGTCGCCGAAAGGGCCAGTGAGCTAGGGGTGTTGTTGGTTCATTACAGTAAACCTGGGTCTGCCCATAGCAAACCAACAAATGGTTCCATTGCCGGGTTTTGAACAAACTAAGCACTCATGTTCTGTTGGCATCCTACTAGAGACGAACTCAACCAGTGGGTTGGGTCTAAGAAGAAAGAGTTTGCCGAACATGAGAACAAGAGTCCTAGACTGAGTACAGAGGTCTGGTTACAAAAACATATCGTTACAAACCTGCATGCGATATTTTTTGCAACCTTTGGAAACAAGCTTTACGACTGGTTATCAAATTTGACTGATAAGAACATATTCAAGAAGAAAAGAAACATTGTCTGGACACCGGAGCTGATTCAGACCGTGAAGAACCTTGATAATCCCATTACGAGGACGGTAGACTTCTGGCTTGCGAGTGTGCTAGAAGGCTTCGTCATGGATTTTGCAGTTGAACAGAGAAAAAGCTTCAGCGAGGCTGAGTGGTACTTCTTCAAAGGATATCGCAGTAAGTACCTAAAATCTTTAAACTTGTCCATTAAGATGTTATTACATGAAAAAGGAGTAATTGATATGGTTTCAGATCAATAAGTTAACAAACTGTAATGTCACAAGAGTTTGAGAGTGATTTCGATGACATTGGACGTACATGTAGTGGAAAGAAATACAAAGTAGATTTCAGATCTCCCATATTTGAAGATAGTTTAGATAGTACTAGACAATAGAGTCATAGCCATACAGACAGAACAGAAGGGGGTATCCCTTACCACCCTTATACCCCACAGAAACACATCGGGACTCAGAACAATCCCATAGGAACTCCATCTAGTAGCTCCCAGACAGTACATACTACCGCTACATCACCTCCACCTACATCGCCGAGTGGTAGTAACACAGCAAATCAACATCCACCATGCATAAATAGAATGGGGGATGATATCAAGCTACCTACATTTAAGGGTACAGGGGTAGAGGACCCAGAGCAGCACTGGTTTCTATGTGAAGCCATGTGAACCATTAAAACAATCCATGATGATAATATTAAACTTGTACAGTTGGTCACCACACTAATAGAACGAGCCTTAACATGGTATATGAAGTATACCACAGCGGTACCCAGAACACTTGTCCAGGTCAGGACCACCATGATTAAAGAGTTTAAGAAACCTAAGTTTGAGTCACAGTGCATTACAGAGCTCAAAGACATGAAACAGTTACCTACAGAGTCAGTATGGGACTTTGATCAGAAATTCAAAGCCCTTATAGACCAAGTTAGCTTTGAGTTTGCGCTGGAGCAGCATAAAGAATGGTTTATTGTAGCCCTGCTCCCTCACATCAGACGGCCATTAATGCAGCAGAAAATCCAGACGCAGGATGACGCGTTGGAGATGGCGATGAAACTAGAGGCTTCACCTCTAGCTGAAACCAGCACAGGTATGACAAACCTGCAAAACCAGTTGGCTAATCTCACGTTACAGTTGCACGAGCTTAAGAAAGGGAAAGAGGTTGCACAAGACATATGGTGTGTAAAGTGTAAAGCACAAGGCCATACTAAAGACAATTGTCCAGTCTTTGTAGAATATCTAGCAACCGGGGCTCCTAACCCCTTACCACAGAGCCACGGGCCGTGGTGTGATATATGCAAAACAAGAGGACACCCATCTCAGCAATGCCCTCTACTTGAGAAGTACGTGCAAACACCTAAGAACTTATACTGTGTCTTCTGTAAGTCCGTAGGCCATGATGAACATGATTGCCAAGCCTATGATCTCATGGTCGGGAGCAAGCAAGACTTGTATAGAGTCCAATCAGAAACACAGGGTCCAGCAGCAGGACCACAGCATGATCCAGCTTATGGTGGCCATGGAGGAGGATTTAGAGGAAGAGGACGTGGAGGAGGCTTTGGCCGTGGTCGCGGACCAATCACTTGTTACAACTGTGGAGTTGTAGGACATTATGCTAGGGACTATCAAAGCCCTACTACGACATGTAACTATTGTAAATCTTACGACCACACTATAGAAGAATGTCCTACCTTGATAGCCAATATCAGAGAACCTAAGCCAGCAGTACACCAGAACATCTAGTTTATTGCATCTGAGCAGGAAGAACCAGAACCAAGAGTCAACATTGTGACTCACAGCGGTGCTTCCACCAATGGGACATCGCAGGATACTGAAAAGAACACAGGTCAGGAGTGGGTGCGCAAAGCTCCTAACAAAGCAACACCACTTGACCTACAGAAGAATAAACAGACATTTCAGGAAGCTAAGATTTTTTTTGATGACCCTATGCAATCAGGATCGTAGGTACCGCCATCTAGGGGCGTACCGCAGTAAGTACCTTATGGTGTCATCCCTGTACAAATATCGCAGGCTACCACATCGGGCACTTGCAACGAGGACGAGTTGGTAGGAAGTGTACAATCCTTCCTGTGGAGCTGTTTAAAACTCATGAGAAATGAGCAAGCTATCGGAGAACTTCAGCGCATCATAGATCATTGTCAACCATCTTCTTCCATGAGCAGTGCACATCATGTTGTTCATAATATTATGGGACATACAAGAACAGGAAGAGAGATGCGGCTCACAGCATAGGTTGGAGAATTTGAAATGGATGAGGTGATCCTAGATCTAGGATCAGAGGTAAATGTTCTGACTAAGCAGACATGGGAACAGATGGGTAGCCCTAAGTTAGTTAGATCGCCTATCCATCTACGATTAGCTAATCAGTAGTGGGTATCACCCCTGGGTCGATTACCACAGGTGCCAGTTGACATTGATGGAGTTCGCAGCTCTGCTGACTTTGAAGTTATAGAAATTATTGGCGATAGTAGACCATATCCAACATTACTAGGCATTGATTGGGCGATCAGTAACATGGTCGTTATCGACTTAAAGAGAAGACAAATGACCTTTGAGGACGCGCAAATACAGGTCATCGCACCGTTGGATCCTCTTCAGGGTCCTAGATACATTGAACCTATCCGAGTAGAGGAAGAGGCACGCAACATGGACAGTCTCTATCAGATGACTGCGAACAAGAGCGACTACATCAATCCAACCGCAGAAGGGAACATTAGTTGGCGATGCGACAGCTCATGCGCATCGGATTCAGATGTTGGTCTAGAGAACTGGCAGAACAGACTTTATGAAGTCTCAGCGCGTAGATGTGCATACATGACTAAGTCACTACGATGGATTGGCGCAGAGGTCAACGAGATTCCATCATTTCATGGTCTAACAGATGTCCAGGACTTTCTCACGCAGTTTGAACAACAAATCCATCACGACCAGAGGATCACAGCTATGGACCTTGCAGTACGAGCCACACCTGCAAGATGGTGGTATGCACATAAAGGGAATATCGCATCATGGGATGATATTAAGAGATTGATGGCGATCAGATTCTCTACCGACAGAGAGTATGTCCAGCAAAAATACATAGGAGAAAGTGACCCCAGGTCACATATTCAGATGTGTGAATGGAATTGGTCAGACATTCCCGAGGATGAATGGGTTCACCGATCCATTCACACTTTGGACACAGTTCCAAGGAACTGGTACACAGAGACTGAATTGCGCAAGGGAATGACTACATGGCCACTTATGATAGACAACTTTCTACTCACCTTCACTTTTGAATCTGAGTATCCAAGCATTAATCAGGCCCTAGATGTAATAAAGATTAAGATATTTGAGGATTGTACCCTATCAGTGTCAACTCAACCCGAGTGGGCCATCCAGTTAGAAGAGGCACTAGAGTGTTATAACTTTGCATCAGAACCAGAGGAGGAGGATGAGGATCCTCACAACATCAACATTCCAGAGACAGAGGGGACTCATGATGTTGATGGGCCGAACCTAGAGACTCCAGCTATCATGGAGCCTATCAAGATTAAACAGATCAATATTGGCACAGACAGAGAACCAAAGTTTGCCTCTATTGGAGACTATTGGAACGATGAAACAGTCGGACAGATTGCAGATTTGCTACACGACTATCAGGACCTATTTCCCACCAAGTTCACAGAGATGAAGGGAATAGTCAGAGACCTGGGAGTAATGAGGATCCCATTGAAAGAGGATGCTAGACCAGTTAAGAAGCGTCCTTATATATTAAATCCGCGCTATAAAGAAAAAGTTAAGGATGAGATCGATAAGATGCTAGCGGCAAGCATCATCGAGCCTGTGGAATAAATCGAATGGGTTAGTCCCATGGTCGTGCAAGAGAAGAAAACCAAAGGAGACATCAAGATCTGTGTCGACTTGCGTAAACTCAATGATGCATCACTTCATGATCCATTTCCGACACCTTTCAGTGATGAAGTATTAGACAATGTGGGAGGACAGGAGGTCTACTCCTTCACTGATGGCTTTTCAGGCTATCACCAAATCAGAATCCACCCAGAAGCTCGACATAAGACCACTTTTGCAATAGAATGGGGCTCATTCTAGTATACGGTAATGCCCTTTGTTCTTAAGAATGCACCAGCTATCTTTTCTAGAGTAGTAGTTGCTGTATTTAAAGAATACATCCATAAATTCTTAGAAGTTTATTTTGATGATTGGACTGTATTTGGATTAATTGACAAGCACATAGGAGATTTAAGATTGATGTTAGAGAAATGTAGGCAGCACCATATTTCTCTAAACTTGAAAAAATGTATATTATGTGCACCATTTGGTATCTTGTTGGGTCACATTGTTTGCAGGAAAGGCTTGATGGTAGATCCCGCAAATATTGCCATCATTGTAAATCTTCCAGCACCCAACTCAGTTAAACAATTGAGGACAGTACTTGGTCAACTGGGTACTACAGAAAATTCATCAAGGGATACGCAAATATTACAGCCCCGATGGAAAAACTGTTAAAGAAAGATGTAAAATTCCTATGGAATGAGGAATGTCAGCAGAGTCTAGACACACTTAAAGAGAAGATGGTTACAACACCCATTTTAGTATTTCCAGACTGGACCAAGCCGTTTCATGTACATGTAGATGCATCTGGCATCACACTAGGGATTGTTTTAACGCAACCAGGAGAAGGAGCTATCGATCATCCTATCGCATACTCCAGCAGAAAGCTATCGACAGCAGAAAAGAACTACACCACGACAGAAAGAGAAGGCTTAGCTATGATGTATGCACTACAGAAGTTCAGGCACTATCTATTGGGTGCCTCGTTCAAGATGTTTACTGACCATTCCGCATTAAAGTATCTGTTCAATAAGCCAGTGTTAGGGGGAAGAATCTGCAGATGGTTACTCCTCTTTCAGGAGTATGATTTTGAAATCATTGTGAAACTAGGAAGATTGAACGCTGGACCTAATCATCTGTCGCGAATAGACTCAGGAGAAGAGCCAAGTAATCTAGAGGACAATTTTTCAGATGCGTAGTTGTTTTCTATGCAGATCACATATGAGTACTATGCTGATATCATTCACTTTCTCACTACAGGAGGGGCACCTAATGAGTTTACCAAGCATCAAAAGAGGCAGTTGGTTGTTAAAGCAGCAGACTTCACCCTGATCGCAGGACAGTTATACAAGTTAGGTCCAGATGAAGTCCTGCGCAGATGTGTGATGCCACATGAAAAAGAGGCCATTATCAGAGAAGCACATTCCGGTACCGCAAGAGGTCATTTCGCAGGAAAGATGACTGCGTAGAAAATCCTGACCACAGGACTATGGTGGCCTACTTTACATAAGGATAGTAAGGAATTTTGTAGATGCTGCGATATCTGGCAGAGGGTAGGAAAACCTTCACGACGAGATGAAATGTCGCTGCGACCATAGGTTACGCTGCGCGCATTTGACAAGTGGGCTATAGACTTTGTGGGTCCTATCAACCCACTGGGAAAATGAACTGGTGCGAGATATATTATTACATGAATAGAATACCTCACCGGATGGGCGGAGGCTAAAGCAGTAAGAAATTGTGATGCTGCTACAGCTGCACAATTCCTCTTTGAGAACATTATCAGTAGATTTGGATGCCCAGTAATTTTGATGAGTGATCAAGGCACCCATTTCTTCAACCACACTATTGAGGCCTTAACGAAAGAATTCCGGATACAGCACCATAAGAGCACCCCCTACCACCCACAAGCTAATGGTACAGTGGAGGCCTTTAACAATATTTTAGAAAATGCTCTTACTAAGATCTGCAACAGTCAAAGGAATGATTGGGACCTCAGAGTTAATGCTGTATTATGGGCGTATAGGACTACATGCAATAAACTTACAGGACACACACCTTTCAGCTTGGTGTATGGACAGGAGGTTGTTATGCCTATGGAGTATATTCTTCCCAGTTAAGAATTGCTCAGATAACCGGGATGGCTGATACATACATGATGCATGAAAGGCTAGCGCAGCTGCTTGCCTTAGAGGAAGACAGGTTCATCGTAGGATTCCATCAGAAAGTGCAAAAGGCATGAGAGAAAGCTTGGCATGACAGGCATGTCAAGAACAAGATTTTTCAGATAGGAGACCTAGTCCTCCTCTATGACAGTAAGTTTTTGAAGTTTCCAAGGAAGTTCAAGACGCATTGGTTGGGGCCATACCAGATTCAGTAAGTTACATATGGAGGAGTCGTTCAGCTTAGCAAATTGAAAGGGGAGATTCTTCCCACTTTCATTAATGGAAGTAGGCTTAAGCTTTACAGAACTAGCCACTTCATACCCCAGCCTTAGCTCAGACAGCCTATAACGGTGCAGATGTCCAGTGTAGTTGAAAGGAGGCATCGCACCGGGAATTAGTCTACACCCGCAAGTATTATAAGTATAAGGAATTGCATAAGGACGGTTTATTTTGCACAAGTCTAAAAAAAAAAAAGGCGTAAGTTGTTTGAGTGGGTGATGCGGTGTTTCATCGCAGCAACGCGATGTTCCTCCATGCCACGTATCCAGTTTTGAAAAATGACAGAGGGCCAGTCAAGTCACCTTCTGACAGGCAGTTAATGAAGAAATGACCGGTATACCTTACTGTAGATTTGGCAACAGCATATTAAATTTTCCAGATTTAGTAAATCTTTGACGAGACCGGCGCCTGCACACACAGGGTTCGAGGGAAATTTGATCGGATTTCAACATTTAATGAGGATCAAAATGATGGGTGTGGTCCCGTCCAAGCATTAATACGACCGACGGGTTCAGCCTAGATGACCGTTCCCTCCGGGATTATAGCCTTCAGCATAAAAGCAGAGAGCATTCATTCAGGACGGTTACTTTTGCAAGAGCCAAGAGCTGTAGAGTAAGTCTTAAGTTTCCCCTGTGCAGAGCTAATTTCATTACAGAGTGTTGTGATTTCCCTATTTTGCAGCCATTTCCCGCCCAGAGTATAACACCGAGTGGGTTCTGTCCGAGGAGGAACCTATATAAGCTATGTTGGAAAGGTTCGAGCGTAGTGGCCTTACAGCTGCTATGACGACGCCGCCCAGGGTTGTAAAATTAGGAACATCACAGGTCAGACAGCCGCCAAGGATGAGAAGTCAAGCACAGGATGTAGAAGATGTCATCAAAGTCTCTGCTAAAGAGAGAAAGAACACCGAGCCGATCACTAAAGATAAGAAAGCAGAGCAGAGGAATGATGAGAAGAAATCTCTCGTCAGGAAAAAATTAAAAATGAGAAAAAGAAGGCAACGGGAGAAGGGAGATGACCTATCTCAGCAGCTAAGAGAAGAACAAGAGGTTCCAAAGGTCAAGAATGAAAATATGTGGAACCCAAGCAGCATGAATACCAGGAGCAAGTGGATGAAAAGAAAAGTGAAAGGGAAAACAAACCGAACAAGCAGAACTTCAAGATGCAGACAAAGGCTTGTTCTCGGAATGAAATTCCTGGTTTGTATACCTTTCGCATAAGTAGGCTCCAGACTGAATGAAATGTTTGAGAAGACTGGAAGATACATATTTTCCTTGTGATAAAAGTTCTAACCTAGATAAAGAGTAAAGGATATCTATGGAAGACTTCTCAAAACCTGAATATCCTTAAAAGGTCTCACAAGCGACAAGAGCGAGACCATGACAATGAGGAAAGGAAAGATAAGAGAGCCCAACCAACTAAGTTACACAAACTATAGAGAGCGTGTCGTAGCTATGGAGAATGAAGTCGCAGGACTTTGGGACAAATTTAAGCAGACTTCGCAGGAAGCCAAGGAGAAGCTATAGCAGGAGAAGCCCGCTGGTAGTGGCTCGAGGACGAGCCACAAGTAAGTGTTAGGGGACTGTTGGAGTAGGGTCCTGCGGCTATAGGAGAAGCTGCCATTTTGGCGGATAGACAGTTTGGCGAAGATGAAGAGATAAGGTAAAGATACAACGCCATAGCATGTTTCTAGCTGCAGAGCAGAGCCAGAAACTATGACTACCGGGACAGTGAAGTCAAAGACGATGACAATACCTAAGCGGCCGAGAAGAGAGAGCTCACCCACTGCATTCAAGGCAGCGATGGAAGACAGGAGGGCTCAGCTACCCTCATAAAGGAAAAGGAGCAACGAGGCCGAGGTATTGAAGACGAAGGATAGAGAGGGAAGCGGTGCACAGTACCCATGGTCAGCGTCGAGAAGCATGGAAGACTGCAGAGAGCAGTGGTGTGACGAAAAGAGGCTACCCCAAGTACAGATATGCCGACTGTTACTAGTTAGGGTTTTTGGGTTACTGTTGGGACAGGCCCACAGTATTGTAATGGTGAGACCTTCGGGCCGCCTATAAAGGGATGTATTTTTTATTGTAAAAGGGTTGGTTGGTTAGTTGGGTAGTTAGACAAGAAGACATTTTAGATAGTTATATTGTAGAAGCTAAGCTCTGGTTCTGTTATCAGTGGTAGTTATCTTACTGTAACCAGTAGCTAGCTCATTGAGCATGTATGTAACAATATGTAGGGATTGACAGAGAGAGAGAGAGAGAATATTGTAAGAAGGCAATATAGAGATAGGAAAGAGATCTAAGAGAGAAGGGCTCCAGGCTGTGTGCGGAGTTACCCAGAAGATCTCAAGCTACATATGCGGTGCAGCAGAACTGTGTACTCTCTCAAGATATAATAAAACACAGTTCTGTGGATGTAGCTTCTACCCTGCAAGTGAACCACGTAAAATCAGATTGTTATGTGATTGATTCATGTGATTGTATTTACTTGTTGTATTTGTCACTCATTACATGAACTTTGCTTACAGTTTAATGTATGTATGTGTTATTCAGTTCATAGCATTATAGAGGGATAAATGCAGATTGAAGCCATTAGGTATTCTATATAAGAGTTTGTCTATGTTTCACTTAAGACAGTTAAGAGTCGCAGTGTAAAACTGTCTTGTATGTTGAGTCCTGTAAGTCGAACACAAGTAACACTAGGTACGCTGAGCCGCAGCGGTAGGATATCGTAGGGAGGCGATATCGCACCATCAGAGGAGCTGTGGTGTGCGGTACCACGAGGTAAGGATAAAGTGTAGGAGAGAGTTACATGTTGCCCAGGACGCGGTGATGCGATAAGGGCTAGAGTCACCGCGAGTAAGAGGAAACTGTGCATCGCAGAAAAGAGATCTCGCGGGTTGAGAAGAGCTGCGAGACGCACACAGGATGCCACAGAACCTGGTTGAAGACACTTGAGTCTTTGGCCAACCCATTAGAATCACTTCGGGTGAGACTTCAGGCCGCTCCACGGTCTGTCGCTGAAAGGGCCAGTGAGCTAGGGGTGTTGTTGGTTCATTACAGTAAAACCGGGTCTGCCCATAGCAAACCAATAGTTGGCTTGCTATGACATGTGTTTGATCTCTTTTAGTTGAGATTCAGTCATTTATTGCACTCCGACTTTAGTTAGGGTTTGGTGAGTCAATTAGGGTTTTGGTCAAGTGGTTAACTTAGTGTGAACCAATGGCTTACAGTCAGTTAAGCTAGACTCACTCATTGAATTCGAATGACCTTCTTAGGTATTTGAATTCCTCATTGATTCAAGCTATTGCTTGACATTGTTATTGTAACTATTCATTGTTTATTGAATATACAGAGAGGAAACCATTCTGGTTCCGATTAACACCATTGCTGAGTTATTTGTTGATTATTTCTTGATGAGATTGATTATTTGTTCCAAGATCAATGTGCAAGATTAATAGTCCAAACTTTGCTGCCTATGAGGTCTGCATCCTCTCTGCATCTGAACTGGAAGCTGAACCATCTCTTTGCAAGCGAATTAATAGCCAGGAGCGAATTAATAATCGGGCCTTCACCTTGAACCCCTATCCAATTTTTCCTGGCCCATTCCTTCATTTTTTCCAGGTTGGGGTTTCTTCCTGTGATTGTGATTTTCCCGAGTAGGGTTAATCCAACCATCTCGAGTGCTTCTTCCATGGGGAGCCCAGGTCCACAAATTAAGTTAAAATCTCTTCGTGTGGGATTTAAACACTGATTATTTAGTTTCCTAGAGGTGATTTGTGTGCCTTCGTCTTCTGGGGCGGAGTTCCAGTTTGAGATTTCATCCAATTGTTCGGTGGCTTCTCATCTGTGTGCTCCCTATGACACTGAAGGATTGATTTCCCTGTTTGGGGTTCCTTGTGGTTCCACCTGGGGAAGTTTGATGAAAACAGTTGCTGCAGCTGTGCTCTGAGGTTGGCATAATGGGTACGGGCCTCCTCCTAAGGCCGGGTTCAATGGTCATGTTGCGAACACACCTAGCAGCTCATCTGGTGGAGAAACTGTAACCTTGCTCTCTTCATCTAGCGAAGAAACTGGAACCCTGCTCTTGCATCCAGCTGTCAAATTTTCCAGCGTGTTCTGCACTATGTCCAGGGAAGGTATACCGGTAATTTCCGGTGAGGAGAACATGTTGAGCTCTTGCTGCCACGGGTCAACAAAGTTGTCTGCCATGTCTACCGGACCTACTCCAAATTAAAAAAAAAATCAAAATTCAAATGATTGTCCAAAACGAAAACGAGTCATTTTTTATTATATAGTATTATATATTATATATTTTTATTTTATAAACCCTCCGTTGGATCTTCGACACGTCAGTGTCGGATATCCGCCAGGTTTGTTTTCCCAGACGTCGACAAAATGTCCCGGAAGTGTCGATTCCCTGTCGGATAACCACCAGTGTTTCTTTCACAGATGTCGAAGATCCGACCCTAGTAGTGTCAGTTCCCCAACACTACCAGTGTCAGAAATCCGACTCACGTGTGTCGAAAATTCGACGGCTCTATAAATATTCTATTATCAGCATTCTGATGATTGATTGTTGTCTAACACATCCGTGTGAAATGTTGGATGACGTCGGATTCTAACGTCGAAATTCGGGTTCAAATCTTTTAGTGATGGAAGGCATCTAGAAAGTTACCGTATGGATGAATGTTGTATTGGCTAAAATATTTGCATGATTGTATGACATATATCTTTATGCATAATAATTTTTCATTGTGAATATTTTTTGAAGATTATGAAATGTTTCTAATCATGCAACTGATGTGTTTGACTTGTACGAAGGATCGTATGCAATCACTTACAAGAGAATAATGATGAAGAACAAAGTGATAAAGAACAAGTTGATGAGAAGAATGATAAATAACAATTTTTTGATGTATTTGAGAATAATGATGAGTCCTAGTGGTCTATAACTATACATAGAGCATGGTCGTATCTTCGAGGGTTGATACCAACATGGTTGGTGGAATCCGCAGAAGGAAGATACTATGAAGGTTGGTCATATATTTAAATAGGAATATCCCAACGAGATCAACCTAGGGTTGATGACCATTATCTGGGAGAATGGCGGAGCTTGGTGTAGTCTGAAATGACCTACCTAGAAAGAGGGAGTGATGATGATACTGTTATTGTTGATGTGATGGAAGATCAATCTAGGAGTGCTATGCTAGTGCAAAGAAGGCCAATTGATTTTATTATAGTACCTACAAATGTTGATGAGGTTCTGAATTCACTTGCAGACAATGAGGTCTGACACTCATTTGTGGACGATGAGGTATTGCATTCATTTATAGATGATGTGGTCCAACATTCATTTGTGGATTATTAGGTCTTGCATTCATTTGTAGATGATGTGGTCATGTATTCATTTTTTTATTTTTGCGTCATTTCCACTAACTTAGGTTTAGTTTTCCTTTCCCGTCCAATAAAACCAAAGGAACCATTCTGATAGAGTATACCTCCATCGAAAACACTTTAGATGCAAGTGAGGTCTCACTCAAAATACCTATGGGGACTGCGAGAACCAGGATTTTGTAGTTATGGAAGTGAATTTATTCATGGAAACGTTAAAAAGAACAATCGAATGAAGCAGATAAATGGAAAATTGTCGACACATACACAACATATAAAGAATAACAACCCATCAACACATACACAACATATAAATCATACAAATCTAAATCATGTTTACCATAGTTATTATTGAAATTCCATAGTATTATATCAATATCAGTTGCGACAAACTCATAAAGATTCATACACAATATAAACATACATTCTATACACATAGATTTAACATGGAAACCCATATGGGAAAAAACACAAAAACGCTCTTCATCTAGCATGAGTCATGTTTAGAACACTTTTGTTCTATGCACACATCCTATAGACATCTATCAAGATCTTCTTACAATGGATGAGTTCCTCTATATTTCTCATTCTCTCATGTCTATATATTATCTTGTTCTTGTCATTCAATCTTCTTTGCTACTATCCTTATTATTGATCTCCATCCTCTTAAGTCTTATTCATCCTGTCGTCCACACACATCTTATGGAACAACCTTATATACTTTTCGATGACTCTTCTTCTAACCATCGACTATTTCTAAACTATAAGTCGATTGTTTCTCCTAATTAACCCAAGAAATCCCTTTACATTTATAAAATATCTATCGGCCCAGTTTACATTTCAAGCCCATTCCCAGAAATAAACTACTTGTCTAACTTAACTCATTGTTTACATTTATCGTTTCCTCAAAATAGGTCGAATTCTTGGATTCAACTTACTCTCTCTTTTTCTGTTTCAACCTTGTTCATCTTGCAACCAGATTCTTCAAACTTTCGATCAAAACTCTTGTGCACTTTCCTAGGGCCAATAGGACCCCAACACTCACTTATGGCTCATCTTGAGCCACTTCAGCCAGAGATCTCTGTCACATTGAGCTTATTTTGAAAATATTGAAATATTTTCATCACTTTTTTGGTTTGTCGTTGAACATCTTCTTTGACTTTCTCAATCTTTTACACATGTTCAGAATTGATAGGTTCCAAAGTTTCAACTTTTGTTGGCCCTAGCACCTATCACACCTGCTTATGTACCAACTGGATGGTCTCACTAACTTGTTCTTCTTCAGCTTAGAGTTCAGCGACACATTCAATTCGGTGGTATTGTTGTGTTCACAGTTTGGAGACCTATTTCTATAAGGTTTTCAATTCAACAACCTTGCTCATTTTTTCAACTGGTGGTAATTTCTTCAATGAATTTCTTAACCTAGTCATATTCTCCTCCATGGTATGAAGCTTCTCTATGAATTGCTCCAATTCCAAATCATTCATCAAGGCTTCCCAAGAATGAGAAACTTGCACATATGCCTCTTGAATATTCTAAACATTCTCACTTACTGTCTTGCGTTTCTCTTCTAGTACTTCAGGGGGTGTACTACGAAGCAAATTTTCTTCTAACTCTATAATACGTTGGTGGAAGTCAAAAGCTACTTCCCTAATATGGATGACTCATGCTTCCATGATCATTTCAGGTGTAACTCCCACCTCTATAAATTTGTGGCATACGAATGCAATGACTTGCTCTAGTATTTTCCTGTCCTACTGCCATATTTGTGTATTCTTCTATGTTTCCTGCACTTATGTTTGGAGAGACGCAACGATACTATTTAAATGTTTTAGTTGTTCAACTACCATATTCTCTCTCGTATTTATTTCATCTATTGCAGCCTGTTCAATGTTGCACAATAGAAACATAGGGATCACAAAAAGGTAGACACTTACATGACCAATGTACTTCATCATGTTGTTATATTCTAGTGTGCCCAAAACAAGAGACTTAGGAAACACTTGTACCTTTCGATGTTGTTGAGGTATCGATACTTCAACTAGTCAATCCTCATAAGGACTAGATTTTCGTGCGAACAAAATGGGTATGTACATCAACAAAAGAATGCTTAACTTTTCCATTCAGTGAGCCCACTCCATAGGAACGATTTGAATAGGCCCTCCTTTGACCAATTGCATAGAGGTCATGTACTGCGACATTTTCAGTTCACGAAAATTCCACAAATCATGATATGCAAAAGAAAGCTTCTTCAAATTTGGAATAATGTTTGTCATAACATGTACACCTTTTGGGGTTGTTGGCTTGACCAGTAGATACTTAGCATTCTTATGATTGACTAGATTAGGATTTTCATCTTTTCATGGTGGAATGTATCCTGGAAATATGGACACTAACCTAGATCCTAATTCTTCAGCATCATGGGTAGCTTTGAACCTCTATTCAGGAAAAACACTACGACCAGTCATTCACTTCCTTCTTGGTGGATTTGTCGTTGATTCCATTAACCCAGGCTCAATTTTCACTGCCCTTCCAACAAAACCCAAGGCACCGACCCGACAGAGTATACCTCTGTTGGAAACATCTGTTACACAAGTGAGGTCTCACCCGAGATACCTATGGGGACTACGAAAAACTAGGATTCTATAGTTATAGAAGGGGATTTATTCATGGCAATGTTAAACAAATCGATCTACTGAATTAAATAGATGGATAACCCTCGACACATACACAACATATAAATCATAGCGATCCGTCGACACATACACAACATATAAATCATATAGATCTAAATCATGTCTACCATAGTTATTATTGACATTCCATAGTATTATATCAATATGAGTTGCGACAAACTCATAAATATTCATACACAATATAAACATACATTATAAACACATAGATTTAATGTGGAAACCCATACGAGAAAAACTACAAAAGCACTCTTCATCTGGCATGAGTCGTGTCTAGAACACTTTTGGTCTACACACACAGTAGAATGTATATTCCAAAAGATATTTTTTATTTATTGAATTGATGCTTTTTACAAGGAGTACAATGTGGCTTTATACAAATCAAGGGTCACCATCAATTGATGTGACCTGTCAAGTAGTTCATTAATAAATAACAAATTACTAAAGTATTTAGTTTTATTACAAGTCATCCCTCTTTGGAATACTTCGTCCAAAAAGTATTGGTAAGGATCGATGGCACGAATGAAAATCTTCACTCTCCCATGTAGTTTCACCATCTGGTAAGTTTCTCCACTTGATAAGGTATTCATTGACTGATCTGGAGCAAAGTGTTCTGGTTTTAATTTCCAAAATGCATTCTGGTTCCAACACTAATTCTCCTTCATCATCTAACATAAGCAATTCATTTTGTATGTGAGTGGTTGATCCCAATTTCTTCTTTAGGCATGACACATGGAATACGTCATGTATTTTTCCTTTATTTGGGATGTCTAGAGCATAGGTCACTTGTCCCACTCGCTTTCAAACTTGATACAAGCCATAGAACTTGGGTGCAAGTTTATGATGTTTGGAATTTTTAGTGAAGTTTGTTTGTACAATTGAATACGAACAAACGAAAAACCACCCACTTAAAATTATCGATCAGTTCTTTTTTAGTCTGCTTGTTGTTTCATGCGTTTTCTTGCTTGTTCGAGATGGTTCTTCAAAATGTGGATGACCTCATTGCATGAGAACAACTCCTAAGCATGTCCCTGAAGCGTCACATTCAAGGATGAATGTCTTTGTAAAATTAGGAGCTGCTAACACCGGTGTGGATGTCATTAGGGTTTTCAATTGTTCAAAACAAGTTTTTGCATCCTTTTCCCATATGAAAGCATCCCTTTTTAATAGTGATGTTAGGGGTGCTACAATTTGGGCGAAGTTGCAAACAAATATTCTATAATAACCTGTTAGACCTAGAAATCATCTTAACGATGTAATTGAATTGGGGGAGGACCACTCTATGATCACCATGATTATTTTTGGATCGACCTTAATTTCGTCGACTAAAACAATGTGCCCCAAAAATTATATTTCTTTTTACCTAAAACTACATTTTGATTTGTTAGCATAAAATTTGTTTTCTTCTAGAAACTTCAATATGGTTTCTACATGATTGAGCTGTGAGTTCCAATTTTTACTATAAATAAGGATATCATCAAAAACCACTAGCACAAACTTCCTTAGGTAAGGGGAAAAAGTCATTCATTACTGCTTGAAATGTTGCTGGAGCGTTGGATAATCCAAATGTCATCACTCGAAATTCATATAAATTTTCATGTGTGAAGAAAGTTGTTTTGGGGACATCTTCTTCTCGAATACAGATTTGGTAATATCCTAATTTTAAGTCTAGTTTAAAAAAATATTTTGCACCATGTCGCTCATCGAGCAGTTTGTCAACAAATGGAATGGGGTATTATCTTTTATAGTGACTTTGTTTAACTCTCGATAATCAATATAAAGTCTATACGATCCATATTTTTTCCTAACGAGTATGACTAGTGCATAGAAAGGACTCTTACTACGTGTGATTATTCCAACGTCTAATAGCTCATGCGCCACAACCTGTAGATATCTCTCAATATATTCATACAATAGATGAGTTCCTCTATAGTTCTTACGCTCTCATGTCTATATCTTTTCTTGTTCTTGTCATCCAATATTCTTTGCTACTATCCTTATTATTAGTTTCCATCCTCTTCGGTCTTATTTGTCTCGTTGTCCACACACAACTTATGGATCGACCTTATATACTTTTCCACGACTCTTATTCTAAGCGTCGACTAGTTTTCAACTAGTAATCGACTGTTTCTCCTAACTACTCGAGAAATCCCTTTACATTTATAAAGTCTCTATCGACCCAGTTTACATTCATGTCCATTCCCAAAAATAGACTACTTGTCTAACTTAACTCGTTATTTAGATTTGTTGTTTCCTAAAACAAAGGTTGAATTCCTGGATTCGGCTTACTCTCTCTTTTTCCATCGTAGCCTTGTTCATCTTGTTACTAGAATTTTCAAACTTTCGATCAAAACTCTTGTGCACTTTCCTAGTGCCAACAAAGGATGATGATCCCTTGCATTTAGTTGCAAAGAATGTGGTCTTGGTTTCAAATGCAGACGATGTGGTTTTGTATTTAGTTGCAGACGATGTGGTCCTGAATTCATTTGCAGATGATGTGTTCTTGCATTCAGTTGCACATGATGTGGTCCTGTATTCATTTGCGAACGATGAGGTCTTACATTCAGTTGCAGATGATGTAGTCCTGCATTCATTTGCAAATGATGAGGTCTTACATTCAGTTGCAGATGATGTGATCCTGCATTCATTTGCAGATGATGAGTGTCCTGCATTCATTTGCGGAAAGGTTCTTTCATTATTTTGCGGATGATGAGATTCCATCATTCTTTATGCTATGAGTGATCCCACATTAATTTGTGGACGCCGCTCAGTATTTCTATACTGATGATATTACAGGAGATGTTTGGAGATGATGATGTTCATGATGATGTGTCGAGATGATGGTGTTTGTGATGATGTGTCGAGATGATGATGTGATTGTAATGTCCCCGGTTTCGACCCCGTTTGCATGATGTATATATTGTAATTAATCCTGGTGAGGAGCTCAAGGCAAAAGCCCCACCATCGATTTGGTTGTGAATGTTCGGCAATGGGGATATTTGCCGATGGTTTGTCGTGTTATCCGGCACCTTATATTTTGACATCATGTAAACCCGCACATCAATTAAAATAAACCACAACCAGCTACGGCAATGCAGCGTTGAATGAAAAGGGCATGGTTCCAAAGGATAAGGGGTGGGGGGATGTCAAACCTTGGTTATGGGGGAAAAACCCATGTTTTGCCACCTTTGTTTGTTTGTCACCTTTTCTCTCATCCAACCTCTTCCAACCTCTTTAATGTTTTGATTGGGTAGCTGAGGAGTAATGGCTGCTGGTGGTTGAGGCAGTTAATGCCTTTGGGAGTGGGGTGGCAGGACTGTCAGCCTTACCCACTTGCTCACCCCACCCACGTTTGCCCATTCTTCATCCTCATGCACTCTTCCCTGGTGAGTTCACTCTCGCCACGTTTTTGGCTGTTTGCTTCTCACGCAGAGGTTTTGGGGGCGTTTTTGGTCTCACGCAGACATTTTCTGGGGGCTCCACGAGTTGCTGAAGCACCCACGCACTGTAATTCGCGTCGCTGCTGTTGTTTTGTTCATCCACAGGAAAAATCGGATTTGTTTTCTCCTCACGCAGGACCTCTATTGCTGTGCATTCTCACGCACTGGGGATTTCCTCCCGTTTTTGCCTTCACGCACTAGATTTTGCCGGATTTACCCACGCAGCAGTTTTCTTCTGCGGATTTGTGGATAGTGTGGTCGTATCCCTCACTCACGGGACGATTGTGGGTTTTGCATTGTTGCTCATGCTCACCCACAGGCTGGGAGACTATGATTTCTTCCCCAAAATGGTTTGTATATGTTTTCTTGATGATTTCGTAGCCTAGGACGGGCTGTGTTTTCCCATGGTGTTGGCTGTGGTTGTTGTGGTCTTCCCTACATGCTGGGAACTGTTGTAAATTCGAGTGAGATTCATTTTGGCCACGATAGGGCCAAGAATGACTCAGGATTCGTTTCCATGTTTAAGCTGTGACAGCTAAGTAATTGCCTGAGTGCAATGGATAGTCTTTGGACTGTGCTGGCTTGGCTTGTCTGTTGAAAGCCTGTGAAACCCAGCTGTGTTGATTTGTTGTTTGTGCCCCTTGGCTATGTATAAGCCTGCAATTTACCCTTATTCCAGAGGAATCATGCCCAGCTCGGGGGTGGCAGCGTTGCTGAGAGATTGATGAGCAAGATGGCCTATGGTTGGGTGGAACGTTGCAGTGACGTAGTTGGTTGCGGTTGAATTCTTCACCAAAAGATAAGTGCTGCTGACTGTTTCTTCTCTGCAATTTAATCTATTGTATAATGAGTTATGATGAACATGTTGAATGCTGGTTGTATGTAAATGTTTGCTTCCACTGTATGATTGAAGAATTGTGCATCTTGGATGATGGACTATGCACCCTGTTATGCTTGTTTAAGCTTTTAATTCTTGGCATTGATTTATGTTCATGGGCTGGTTGCCCCTTTGATGTTGTGATTGGTCTGCTCGTCGCGTCCTCTTCGCCGTTCCAAGGGATGGGGACGTGACAAAATGGTATCAGAGCGCCATGGTTGCAACAATGGGCCTCTATGGGCCAAGAAGATGCAGTGACAGAAGGTAGAATTACCTTCTCTATTCAGTAGAGCAGCAACGAATTCAGAAAAATCGCCCAAGTGTGAGCAGTCGGACCCCTGGAGGAAGTGGAATTCCACCGTTGCGGGTGAGCTGGAGAAGTCTCTATTCATCGTTGCAGACGAATGGCTGAAGTTTTCCACCCGACTGTTGCGGACGAGTTCACAGAGTTAACCTCCGACCGTTGCGGGTGGCGGAGCAATCTCGCGTCCGATTCGAGATCCATCCGATCGCCGATGCCGCGGAGAGTTTGAAGATCCGCCCGATCGCCGACGCCACGGAAAAGTTAAAAATTCGGCTAAGTGTTGGAGAAATCGGAAGGTTGAGAGTTCCGGGGAAGCCGACGTTGCGGCTGGGAGATTGATGTGGGAGCCGCCGTTGCGGAAGAATCCGCGAAGTGAACTTCCGCAAATCGAAAGAAAGAATGCTCCGACGTCCGACGTTGCGGAGGAAAGAATGCTTCGACGCCCGATGTGAGAGTCAGCCGACGCCCGACGTCGGAAGGGTTGGAGCTTCCAGGGAGCCGATTCAGCGGAAGGTTCGGAGCTTTCGAGCGTCCGCCGTTGCGGAAGCTAGAGGCATTTGCCGGCCGATTAAGAAGACTGCTGACGCCGCAAGAAAAAGTGCGCCGATCGAAGAGGAAAGGGAAGAAGCGTCCGCCGTTGCGGAAGGATGGAACTTCCGGGGGAGCCGCCATTGCGGCTGCGTAGATGAATAGACCGCCCAATCCCAAAGGCTTCCGACAGCCGATCAGAGATACAGCCGACAGCCGATTCGGCGGAGGAGAGATTGGTTGGAGAGACGATACGGCGGAAGGTTAGAGCTTCTAGGGAGCCGATACAACGGAAGGAACGATGGTTCAGGGAGCCGATTTCCATTGTTTTTAGAAGGATTTTCAGCTGTTTTTCAGGGGAATTTCAGGGCTGAAAAAAGGGAAAAATGGTAGCGGGCTAATGCGCCAGATTGTGCGAAAATTAATGTTTTACAAAAAAAAAAAAAAAAAAAACGAGGGCGCTGCCCTCGACCCGCCCTGCAGTGGCAGAAGCCACAAGGGGGCAAGCCCCCTTGACCCCCGTCGGCCCTTGAGACAGTCATTCTTGTGGAAAGAAGATTTTATGTTTGGGGCAATATAGTAGAACCCGGAATTCATAAAAGATGAATGGTGCATTGAAAAAGAGATTTTTCAAGTTGGCTGAAGTTGGCACCCAGTCCAAAAAGCAGTGATGTGTGTAAAGTGTCGAGATTAGTGAAAGTCTTCATTCTTGGAAGTGGTGTGGTTTTCACATCCGGAATCGGAATGACGCGTGTGAATAGGCGTTGGAAAACTTATCCAGTGGGGAGCGAGGATAAGTGACCGGAATCTGAGCATGAAGCAGAAAAGCGCTAATGATGGCCACTGTTATCAAATGGACGAATCTGGACTATTGCATGCCCAGGGGCAGCAAGGACTATGAAGTCAACCCGCTGCTGTGTGAAAAGGGAGTTCCATGCAAGGATGAAAGGCTTGAAAAGGGAATTTTTCCTTAAAACCATATCCTGCTAACTTTAACTACATTTCCTAAGTTTATGCTTGAAATGCATAAGGATATGTATTGCATGCATAGGGTATTGCATGTTGGTAAGACTATTGGAAAATATATGTATGTATAATGTACCACTGACGATAATCATTGTTTTGATGTTGGCATTAGTGGACAAACACCAATGATGACATGGACCCAGATGAATATGTTGCGGATGCTGAAAGATGAGACCAGCAACCCTATGGAGAAGGGATAAGGCAACAAGTCCATGACAAAAGTTGGTGAGCAAATGCTGCAATCTCCTGCAAAGGACCAACTAAAGTGGTCATGACAAGGGTGTAGGTATGACCCATGCAGGTAAGAGTTTTCTTATGACAAATTCCATGAATTGGTCCAGGTAAGAGACCTCATACCATGTGAATGATGGAATGTAGACAGGTGTCATGTCTATATATGTTAATGATATTGATTATAGTAATGCATCCTATATGAGGTAGTCGTGGTTAGGCCATGGTATGGTTGAATGCATAGTATTCCTGAATCAATGCAAGGTAGCGTTGAACGGACATGCATTAAGAAGATTTTATGAATCTTGTTGTTATGCATTGAATGTATGCATATGAAGGGTGTGAATGACTGATTGCATAAGTGTAGGTGCAATGTTGTGATGTATGGCATGAGTGCATTGAGATGAATGCATGTGGTATGCGGACTAACTAATGACTGAAATGGTGAATTGCTGATAATTCTGGAACTGTTTCGAAGGCTGTTATGAATGCAGGATAGTCATGATCAATTGGTTGCCAGAAATGCTCTATTGAAGAGCAAGGTGGTATGGATGATACACTTGTGAAGTAAGGAGTATCTAACCACTTCATTTAAATTGCATGAATGATATGACTATACCTTACAATGTTAGTATGATAATGATTGCATGAAGTAAATGAGCTTTGAGAACACTGAAGTCACTAACCTTTGAAGTATTTGAATTTTATAAATTCTGAAAATGCTTCAGTGATGGTTGTAGCAATGAGATAGTATATGCATCCATACTTACCAAGTGTTTGGATGTTTGAAGCTCATGTTTCAGGTAGAATATTCTGAGAATGGCATTGAGAGGTAAGACCCTGACTAATGCCAGAATCTACCATGTGAAAGAGCTTGTTAAAATTTGAATTGTGAATTTCAAATATTGCTGACAACCACTAGTCACTATTGGGCTTGCATAAGCTTGTGTTTGGATGTTTGAGAGCTTATGTTTCAGGTAGATTATTCAAGCACGACATTGAGAGGTAAGATCCTGACCAATGCCTGAATCTACCATATGATATGCATAATAGGTTGTTGAATTCAAATTGTGAATTTCGGATTTGAGAAATTGCTGACAACCACTAGCCATTGTTGGCTCGCATAAGCTTGTGTTTGGTTGTTTGAAGCTTATATTTCAGGTAGATTATTCCGAGAACGGCATTGAGAGGTAAGACCCTAACCAATGCTAGAATCTACCGTGTAAAAGAGCTTGTTAGATTCGCGTTATGAATTTCAAATTTAAGAAAATGCTAACCACTTATAGTCACCATTGGCTTGCACAAGATTGTGTTTGGTTGGTTGAAATTCATGTTTCAGGTAGATTATTTCAAACACGGCAGTGAGAGGTAAGTTCCTGACCACTGCCATAATCTACCATTTATGAGAAGAAGTCTCATGGTTGTGAAAATTAGTTGGTACGGGTTGTTAAATTTGAACTGTGGATTTCGGATTTAAGAGGTACTAACGGCTACTAACCATTGTGGCTTGTGTGAGATTGTGTTAGGAGGGACACATGGGGTACACACTGCAGGAAGACCATGTGTGATGGCATGCAGAAGCCAAGCTTCATGGGAAGGTTTTCCCTTATCTTGGAAATGGGGTTCGGGTGAAACTCCATTGGACATTTTGAAAATGTCTCATCTGCACTGCATGATTAGTGATAACATGAGTGAGATGGTATGTGTTATGTCAGTGGGACGTGTGTGAATATGAAATGTAAATAGGAAGCAAGGATGGGGCCTTGGTGTGCTTAAACCTGGTGATTGGAGACCACACAGACAGGGCTAGAGGGCTGACTTTCTTCTCCACAACCCCGGGATAGCACTAGAAGGGAACGCAGGGCTTGAGGGACTGAGTAGCAGAGAAGGGACTGATTCCTTGTGCTGGGTGTGTGTGGGTGTCTTAGAAGTCAGGCTAGTTCTGGTGTAGGTGTTCCTAGCTCTGCAGCGAGCTCACCAGCTTAGCATTAAGTTTTTTTCCCAACTCCTTGACAATGCCGAACAGATACAAAGGCATACTACGACGGCAAATGGATAAGTGTTCTGTGACCCTTGCTATGAATATGCATGTTTAATTATTAAATTCCATATGCAGAACATGTTTTGATTTATTTCCATGATGACCGATTGCTTGAGTATGAATAGGACCTGCATGGCACACACCGGAAGAGAGTGCACACTTTTCCGATGTCAAGTCATGAAAGGGTTTTCAATATTGATTACACTCTGGGGAGTGGACGCACTCCTGGTGTCTCAATATTTGATAGTGAATGATATGAAATGTGATTAAAATTTTAGAGCAATGATGCTGATGAGTTGGCTTGTATTGCTTGTGTTGCTTGTGTTGACAGGCAAAAGGTGAAGGTAAATGGTTGACATAAGTGTATTGTTGATATAAGTGTATGTTGATATAAGTGTATGTGTCATTGTTGACATAAGTGTATGATGGGCTGTGATATGCCTAAGGATCCATAGTAGATCCTAGACCTGGAAATGGTCATGATAAATTTCCAAGCCTAGTTGACATGGTTATGTACTGGCTGGACATTAATTATTTGATGTTGAGGAGAAGCCGGCGTGCTGACCTAACATCTAAGTCCATAGGTGATCCCAAGGCTTGCAAAGCGAAGCAGGATCCTGTGGACGAACGAGGAAACACACAATACAGATAAGTATTGGATTATTTTGCTTATGAATATACATGTGTATATGATATGGGTTGTGATGTTTTAAGCTCTTGTTTAAGAGGTAGAATCAATGAGAGTAAACTAAACATGTGAATCTATTCAATGTTTGGATATAGGTATTGCTGGAGGCGAGGACTATGAGAGCATCCTAGAGGTGCATGTGGACATGTGATTGTCCTGGAAAGCTCGGGTTGAGCGGTAATGAAAAAGGTGCTAGTAGGATGGGGGAGTCCTAGCAGCCGAGACAAACCATGTGGAGAGACTCCATGGTTTAGAGGTCTGGAATAGACCAAAGACACTAAGTGTCATGACCAAGAAAGATTGGTCCAGCATTCACGGTGAAGTGAAAGAGGCTGAGAGCATGAAAAGCCACTGCGATGGCGAAGGTTTCAGGATGGAACAGAACAAAGAGGGGAAAATCTCTTACTGCTCTCTCTTGCCTTTTGATTATACATATATATATATATATATATATGTTTATGCATTATGAAAACAAAGGATTGTTGAATGCATGTATGATTGAGAATGAAATGTGTGTATTTGCTTAAGCAAATTTGTGAATGCTGGAATAATTAATTCCCTGCCCAAGAATGGACATGAATGAGCTCATGTGCCTGTTGGGGGAAGGCATGAAAAATATGAAAGTTTCCTCAATAGAACTTGGACTGTCATGCCAATTGGGTAATTAACTAACTGATTTTGATATCTATATTATGCTTGGTCTGATAGAATTTCAATGGTGCATTCCACAGGTGAGAAAAGTGAAACCAGGTGGTGCACGTTGATTATGGCAGCAGATCAAAAGTTGTTGGACTTGGCTGGAAGTCTCCTTCAAATGATTGCCAAGACCCAAGAGAATCTTGGGGAGATGCTCAGGATACAGAAAAGGCAGAGTGAAATGAACCACAAGATTTTGCAAGACTCTATTGGTTTGCAAAGGGAGGTGAAAAGCCTTCTGGGAGCAATCGGTAAAGGAAAGGAAGGTGGATCAGCGATGGGACATTTGTCCAAGCGACTTGATAAGAAAAGGTCCAGGCATGAAGGCTCAAAGGAAATTGAGCAGGTAAAGATGAAGCAGCCAGTGAGATGCTGGAGATGCGGAGGACATCATTTACGCCGGGACTGCCTAATGAGGGAACATGATGAAGGCAATAGCCGCAAAGTTCCTAGACTTCGGGATCAGCAAGAAGCTGAGGCCCAGAAGGAAAAGTCCATGGAAACCAAGAGGCTTGGTCGTGAACGTTCAGAGTAGATGATTGAACGTGGTATAGATATGCAATTTTGAAATTTTGATGTGCGACTGTATATGTATTGTATATATGTAATGGAACACCGAGGACGGTGTTATTCCAAGGGGGAGGGTAATGTAATGTCCCCGGTTTTGACCCCATTTGCATGATGTATATATTGTAATTAATCCTGGTGAGGAGCTCAAGGCAAAAGCCCCACCATCGATTTGGTTGTGAATGTTCGGCAATGGGGATATTTGCCGATGGTTTGTCGTGCTATCCGGCACCTTATATTTTGACATCATGTAAACCCGCAAATCAATTAAAATAAACCACAACCAGCTACGGCAATGCAGCGTTGAATGAAAAGGGCATGGTTCCAAAGGATAAGGGGTGGGGGGATGTCAAACCTTGGTTATGGGGGAAAAACCCATGTTTTGCCACCTTTGTTTGTTTGTCACCTTTTGTCTCATCCAACCTCTTCCAACCTCTTTAATGTTTTGATTGGGTAGCTGAGGAGTAATGGCTGCTGGTGGTTGAGGCAGTTAATGCCTTTGGGAGTGGGGTGGCAGGACTGTCAGCCTTACCCACTTGCTCACCCCACCCACGTTTGCCCATTCTTCATCCTCACACACTCTTCCCTGGTGAGTTCACTCTCACCACGTTTTTGGCTGTTTGCTTCTCACGCAGAGGTTTTGGGGGCGTTTTTGGTCTCACGCAGACATTTTCTGGGGGCTCCACGAGTTGCTGAAGCACCCACGCACTGTAATTCGCGTCGCTGCTGTTGTTTTGTTCATCCACAGGCAAAATCGGATTTTTTTTCTCCTCACGCAGGACCTCTATTGCTGTGCATTCTCACGCACTGGGGATTTCCTCCCGTTTTTGCCTTCACGCACTGGAATTTGCCGGATTTACCCACGCAGCAGTTTTCTTCTGCGGATTTGTGGATAGTGTGGTCGTATCCCTCACTCACGGGACGATTGTGGGTTTTGCATTGTTTCTCACGCTCACCCACAGGCTGGGAGACTGTGATTTCTTCCCCAAAACGGTTTGTATATGTTTTCTTGATGATTTCGTAGCCCAGGACGGGCTGTGTTTTCCCACGGTGTTGGCTGTGGTTGTTTTGGTCTTCCCTACATGCTGGGAACTGTTGTAAATTCGAGTGAGAGTCATTTTGGCCACGATAGGGCCAAGAATGACTCAGGATTCGTTTCCATGTTTAAGCTGTGACAGCTAAGTAATTGCCTGAGTGCAATGGATAGTCTTTGGACTGTGTTGGCTTGGCTTGTCTGTTGAAAGCCTGTGAAACCCAGCTGTGTTGATTTGTTGTTTGTGCCCCTTGGCTATGTATAAGCCTGCAATTTACCCTTATTCCGGAGGAATCATGCCCAGCTCGGGGGTGGCAGCGTTGCTGAGAGATTGATGAGCAAGCTGGCCTATGGTTGGGTGGAACGTTGCAGTGACGTATTTGGTTGCGGTTGAATTCTTCACCAAAAGATAAGTGCTGCTGACTGTTTCTTCTCTGCAATTTAATCTATTGTATAATGAGTTATGATGAACATGTTGAATGCTGGTTGTATGTAAATGTTTGCTTCCGCTGTATGATTGAAGATATGTGCATCTTGGATGATGGACTATGCACCCTGTTATGCCTGTTTAAGCTTTTAATTCTCGGCATTGATTTATGTTCATGGGCTGGTTGCCCCTTTGATGTTGTGATTGGTCTGCTCGTCGTGTCCTCTTCGCCGTTCCAAGGGATGGGGACGTGACAGTGATGATACTCGAAAGGATGATGCTCGTTGAGATGATGATGCTCATGATGATGTTACAAATATGATGATGATGAGATAGTTGTCGAAAACTTCCTATGACATATGGACTTACCAGTCAATTATATAGATGTTTTTATAGAATACCTTTCTTGTTAAGAAGGAGTGTTAAAGAAATGTAACTATAGAAGATATTATATTTTATATTATTATTATTATTCCTCCAATTGGGGATGTCATTGATATAATTGGTCATGTAAAGTATTGAGGTAAGATCTATGTTGTAAGTCAGGTTAGTAGTACCCACAAAAGTATTATTAAAATGTTAATTTAAGTCTCCCAATGCAAGTCATCCCTTCTTGAGAGGAGAAGTCAAACTTGTCGGTTTATTAGGATTCTCAAGTGATCGATATAAATAGGTGAGGCACCTTCCTCATTTGGACAAACTCAGAACTCAAGCAAGCTCGCTAGAGAGTGAAGGAGCAGTCCATCTGGGAGAGAGGAAGCAATGAAGTATTATTCTTGGAGTCTTACATTGTACTTGGTTGAAGTCTATATTGATGAAGTTTTGCTGGGTTTTCTCCCCCATGAGGGTTTCCTAGGATAAATCTCTGTGTTCTTTTGTGTGGTTGTGCTTGTCTTTCTTTCAGTGATCCTTTTGCATATGGTTATGATGTTATGATGCTAAATGTTTTAATTTCTTGTATAAGCATTAAAATATTAACACCATAAGGCATTCATATGCAACATATTTCCCATTACACCACAACAAAATGTTGTTGAAAGAAAGAATCACACATTAAAAGAAAAGTTGTATGATCCAATATAAGTATCAAGTCCTTATTTTTTAGTGAAAACCATTATTTGGGTTAATTACTTAGTTAATCGCACTGCCACAAAGACTTTGAAAGATATAACACCCGAAGATGCATGGATTAAAACTAAACTAGATGGAAAACACTTTCGTGTGGTTGGTATTGAATTGGTTAGCTAGATGATAGCCATTTTAATGATGTATTATGTGTTCCAGGTGTTTAATGCAACCTTTTGTAATGTATCAAATCACTCATTCATGTGCAGGTAAAATAATAGAGTTTTCACCTCACCAAGTTGTCATTAGGGATTTAAAATATTTTAAGCATGTTTGAGCAATTGGAATTGTAGATGATATTACCAGGTTGTGCACATTTGACAACTTTGGGTCATCATCTTTTCCATCAATTTTTATTACTCATGGAAATGACTTTATCAAACTTTGGCAATTTGGTCATTTAAAGTATTGTTCATTGTAACAACTATGCAATTAGAAAATGGTGAGTGGTATTCCTCTCATTTCTTATAGAGGTGGTGTTTGTTGTTCCTATGTTCTTGACAAGTATCATTAGGAAAATTTTAACAAATGTGTCTATTGACATATCTTAACCCCTTTGCATCTTTTTGATAGTGATTTGTGTGGTTTACTTGCTTCTTTTGCTTTTTCTAGGTTCACATACTTCTTAACCTTTATTAGTGATTTCTTTGGACCCACTTAGGCTTATTTCTTAAAACTTAAGGGTGAAGTTTTTGACATGATTTTGGCCTAGAAGATCATTGTAGAAAAATAATATGGACATTAAATTCATAAGTTAAGAACATATAATAGACGTGAATATGTTAACAACAAATTTACAACTTATTGCACTCAGATAAGGCATTCATATGCAATAGTTTCATGTGTTTGGATATGATGAAGATGTAAAAGGTTATAGAATTATTCAACCTCATTCCAATAAAATTATTATTAGGAGAGATGTTAAATTGGATGAAGGTCTCTTAGCTTGCAAGCCTAATTTGAAATATGTGCCATCTTAGGTCTTTGATTCATTTTTGATGATTTTTCCATATCTTATTCCCAACTTTTCTACGAGTGAACTTATTATGGTTTCTTCTTCAAGTTATCATAGTAGGGATGCAAAGCCAAGTATGCCTTCTCACCTTCTTTCACTTAGGTCCAGTGGACATGAAATTTTACCAATGCCACCACTTCTTAGATGGGTCCATATATCAACACAAAAAGCAACTAGTGATCGTTCAAATCAATGTTGTACACCTTCACAATTTTAGTGAGCTTCCTCTCTTTTGGCTCTCAAGTTTTAGAGACTCGTGATCCATAAATAGTTGCAAAAGCTTATTTTCATCCAAATTGGGACATAACAATTAATGATGAATATGTAACAAATGATATGTGGGATCTTGTACCTCGAATGAAGAATATCTAATAAATGATACATGGGATCTTGTACCTCTTTCTATAGGAAGAAAAGTTGTCAAGTGTAAATAGGTGTATAAAACTAAGTATGCATCATATGGACGTGTTGAAAGACATAAGGCATGATTAGTTGCCAAAGTATTTTTTCAAGTAGAAGTTGGGATTAATTATAATGAAATATTCCCCCCCATATCCTAAATTAATACCATCCACCTTGTTCTATCCCTCACTGCTTCACATAAATGAGAGATCCATCAAATTGATGTTAAATCTACCTTCTTGCATGTGGATTTGCAAGAAAGAATTTGGATGGAACAACCTCCTAGCTATTTTATAATGACTCCAACCTTGTTTTTCGTCTTAAGAAATCTCTTTATGGCCTTAACCAATCTCCTCAGACTTGGTATGTTAAAATGAATAGCTTTCCTCTTAAAACTGGTTTTCTAGATGTCATTTTGAGCCCAGTGTCTATACCAAGAAAGTAGGAACTCGTATCATAATAATATTGTTTATTTTGATGACTTTGTTTTCAATGATAGTGCATCCAAAATTTTAACCCATATGAAATCAAACCTTAAGACGAAACTTGAAATGATAGACTTATGTCATTTGCATTACTTGATTTTCCTTCAAATATTGTAAATGAAGTAGGGAATCTCCATTTCCCACTCTAAGTATGCATGTGACCTTCTTTGTCACTTTCACATGGAATAATTTAAACCAACCCATATCCCTTCCTACTTGGAATGAAACTTGTTGGACCTGCATTACACTTGAAGTAGATGCCACTTTGTACCATCAATTAGTTAGTAGCCTTTTATATTTGACTCGTACATGTCCTGATATTTCCATTATTGTTGGTCTTGTTCCCAAATTATCTACAAGCGCCCCATGACTAGAGTCAGTAGAAAACAACAAAATGGATACTTCAATATATCAAGGATACAATTTAGTTTGAGATACAGTACATTTCAAGGGGGTGATTATTTGTTGGTTGGTTTCACTGATTTTGATTGGGATGACAACCCTTATAATTGGAAGTCTACTACAGGTTGTGTTTTTGGCTTTGCTCCATAACCATCACTTGGGCTTGTAAGAAGCAACAAGCCCTTGCTCTTTCTTTAACAAAAGCAAAGAATCAAACAATAGTTATTGCAACTCAAGGAGCCTTGTGGCATCAATAGATCCTTCTAGAGTTTGAATTCTAATAATATCACTGGGCCACTCTTTAGGGTAAAAATTGGAGTGTCATCAATCTTATCAAAGATCCAAGTCAATATAAACACATCAAGCACATTGAGCTACATATGAACTTAATTATAACGCTTATTCAAGATTGCTTTCTAGAAGTACTCTTTTCCCCTACAAATGATTAAGTTACAAACATTTTCATAAAATCACTTACAGAACCAAAGTTTTCCAACCTTCAATCTATGTTAAAGGAGTTTAGGATGTTTTTAATGGGGACAGGGGTAGGCTCTATTGCCTCCTTCGTTCTCCTATTGTGCCACTTTTGTAAATCCTACAATCATATCCCAAGTTGTTCTTAAGTCATGATAAGATATTTAGATACTTGAGAGTTAGTTAAGATCAACTTGGTCTAATGTTTCTTTAGGTAAAATGTGTTTATTTAGTGTGCATTTTAGTTATGTAATCCAATGGTCATGATAACTTCTAGACATAAAGTGATATGACAATTCATCTTCACCTTGGTGCTAATGATTATATTGAACCATGACTTGGCACCGTATTGACCCATGATCTCTATTTAAAGAGCATGGAGGGTCATTTGTTGATGACCGATTGTGACATCATCATACATACACTATTTTTTTCCTTCACATTAATATATTGCATTGAGTTATTGTGTTGGTTAGGGCCATGGGTTGTTCCCCTCTTTGAGGGTTTTACCCACATAATACATTGGTGAATTGATATTTGTTTTATTTGTGTGAGTAATTGCCTTAAGGTGGTCCACTTCTGTGAAATATCTTGTTTGTCGAACAAACCAAATTCTTTTAAGAGCTCAACATATCTCTTTAGGAAATTGATCCTAAATAGGGAGGATAACAATTCTCCCAATCATCTAAATTAGACCCAATTAAAATCAACACATTTATTCTTGATACACTATAAATTAAATTAAATTATGAAGAATAATATTACTCCTATGCTATTATTATTAGCATGGTAACTATGGATATTGAATTGTTTTAGATTGATTTAAATTATTTGGACTAAAAACAATCATTGAATTTCAAAAAATAAGGAAAAAGTGGCAAACACAAATTACAAATATATATAGAAGAAATAAATAATAGCCAGGGAGTAGTGTATTTATTCTAAGTTTTAGACTTTAAAGTTGGTTTTGGTCGGCTCTGTTTTAGTAAAATCTAAATTTAAAGGTATTTATTCTAAGTTTTAGACTTTAAAGTTGGTTTTGGTCGGCTCTGTTTTAGTAAAATCTAAATTTAAAGGTATTTAAATTGTGTTTTTAAATCCATATACAGATTCATCACCCTCAAATACCCTTATAACACTCAAATTAAGCAATTTTCATAATTAATATATATGATTTTAAATTTTTGAAAAATTTCCAACAAAAATTACTAAATAAATAAAAGGGGAAATATGCAAACGTACAGGCATGGTAAAGGGCAAGAGAGCCCACAACTCCTAACCCAAAAGTTCATAGTTAAAATACCACAAACGGTCAAATATATTAGTAAAGAGCTCGTAACCTACGCTCCATCAAATGTAATTATAGAAATAAAAACAGCAGAGAAAGATCATAATAGCTAGCGTATTTTGATACCCGCTTTGGGGCGCAGGGATCGAGGTCGACTGGTAAGCAGCTTTACCAGTAGGTTACATTTCAGCAATGGGATTTTAAACAGAGGATGGATTTTTTGACAGGTTTAAGGGTTTACTATTTTCATTGTTCTTTGTTAGGGAGGGTGAACTGTAATGCAAGGAGTGACCAGAGGTTTTGGCTGACGGCATTGCTGTAATTGATTTAAAGCCAGGTATGTGTAAATTTTGTTTGTTTTACAGAGTGTTTAAAGAAAACTGGGCTGGCTGCTTGATAGTTTTTTCAAGAATAGAAATCTGTTACTGGTTATTGTGCTTTTATCTTTATTGGATAACTGTATTTTTATCTTTATTGGAGGGGGATGTTGATTGCATATTTGTACTTGTTCCATTGATTGCGTTTCTGTTTTTTGTTTTTATGGACGTGGATGAACATTTCATAATGAATGTATATATGTATTCATATCAGTGCAGATGGATCATAAGTGTCAGTGTTTCAGAAATTAACTTCAAGTTTTTGAAACTGGATTTCCTGTAAATGCAAATTGATTCTGATAGTAGGGTAAAAAGATTTGGAAGAAATAAGTCTCAGAGTCTGGAAAGAGGGGTATTATTGTTTGAAAACAAGTGTTGGTTGTCTTTCTGAAGATTATCGAATCGACTCTGTGTGAGAAGCCCTGGATAAGCATTTTACTTTACGCCACGCCAGGGTTTCCATATAGCTTAAAGGCTTAAATGGGGTGCAGGAATTCTAAGAATGCGGCGGGACAAGGCTTAAATGCTCCAGAGCCAATTCCAGTGCATGGTATTCATCCGGCTGAAACAAAAGAGGAGCCTTCCAGCTATGGGGATGGGCTCTGCGAGATGGAAAAAGACCAGAACGACCAAGTGGAGGATTCAAGTTCAGAAATGCCTGCCAGTTCAAGTACATGGTCCAAATTTAACAATTTTTTCAACAAGTACAAATCCTCTCCAAAATCAAAACATGACTATTCCAAAAAGAGCAGTAGCAATGACAATGTACAGGAAGTGGAAGCTAACAGAGTCCGCAAGAGAAAACCATTCAATTTTCATGCTGTGAATATGAAAAATGTAGAGCAACTAGTCGAAGGAAAGACCGAGCCCAGGGTGAGTATATGGCAGAAAGTTACCCGTGGCGTAAAAGTTGCAGACGAGAGCTTTTGCTTTCTCCCAAAAACCCCTTCGGAAATTGAAAACTCCAAGTGGAGGTGTGGGGCGCCCCCAGGGGGGGAAGATAGGGTGGTTCTGTATTTTACGAGCTTGAGGGGAATCAGAAAAACATTCGATGATTGCTCTAGTGTGCAATTGATTCTTTGGGGTTTCAATGTTGTGGTGGATGAAAGAGACATTTCCGTGCATTTCCCATTTCGGCAGGAATTGCAGGAATTGTTGGGGAAACCCATAACAGTGCCTAGGTTGTTTATTGGAGGGAAATGCATTGGTGGTGTTGATGAGATTCTGCAACTGCATGAATCAGGTGAATTGGCTAAGTATCTCGAAGGCTTTCCCCGGCACACTAGTTCTACCAGGCCCTGTCGTAATTGCGACGACTCTAGGTTTTTTCCCTGTCTTAAATGTGATGGCAGCCGCAAGATTTTCACAGAAAAGTTGGGTAGTCAGCGCTATGGTCGAATTGCTTGGATGAGGTGTTCCGACTGTAATGAGAGCGGTCTCACAAGGTGCCCTGTGTGCTGTGCTGATGCTGCTTTTGTGAAAACCTAACCTAACCCTTCCCCTTCCCCCTCCACTGGTCATATAGTCTTCAACAATTCACACTGCAGGCATTACTCTCATGCTCAGCAAATTGAAAATTCCTTCCACTGGTTATATATTCTTCAACAATTCACACTGCATGCATTACTCTCATGCTCAGCAAATTGAAAACTCCTTCCACTGGTTATATATTCTTCAACAATTCACACTGTATGCATTACTTTCATGCTCAGCAAATTGAAAACTCGTTGTACTGTGAAGGTTTCCATACTCAACAAATTGGAAACTCAATTTTTTTTACTGTGAAGGTTTCCATACTCAACAAATTGGAAATTCGAGTGGTGTAAATCTTCTACTGTGGAGGCTTTGAGTGCTTATGTTGTGAAAATGTAATGCCTATTGCTCTTCTTCTGTATCATGATTGGTTCGAACTTTTTAGTGGATTTGTTGGAATGAATTTAGTTGATTTGGTGGCCTTTCTTTGAAAAAAAGGCTGGGTCTCAGATCCTTTTTTGGAAGCTTACAAGCTTTCCCAGAGGCCTATATATATAAGCTCAAATTGTATTTTATTTTTTAATATAATTGCATAATACTTTGATATATTTTTACAGTAATGTGTTTCACTTCCTATAAAAACTTGCCAAATGTACTTTTGTATTCAATTGCTTGAACATACGATCTCTGTATGTACATATGATTTTCACATAGTATTTTGCGTGCTTATGTCAATGATAGCTATTAATCTTGTAGCTAAGCTTTTGTGTGAGGAATTGTATTTCTAATTCATATTTATTTAACGAGGTCTGTTGTATTTAATTGCTTATGATCTTTGTATGTATATATGTTTTTCTGATGGTATTTTGCTTGATTATGTTAATTAGTCATTGTTTTTGTAGTTTAAAAAACACTTTTGTTTGAGGTTTTGTTTTTTAAGCTTGTAAGTTATATCAAGACTTACGATGTAGTTTATATATGAGAATATTATGACAAACAAATTTATTAATAACTTAAATAAACAATTAGGATTTTATTTAATGCCGGTGGTCCTTATTTAATGTTATCACTCATTATTATTTAAGTAGTACTTAACATATTTTTCACTTTGACCCCGAAAATTCGGTAGATTGAGTGATGCATTAATAATTATTTACTTTTTCTTGTGCTATCTTTTAATAGGCATGCTTTTTTTGTTTGATGAGGTATTCCTTTACTTATTTACTTATTTGGCACAAAAATGTTCTATACAACTATCAAAGATATATTTTTTGGTTTCAACTTCTAACAACATTTCCCCTCTCATCTAACTTGTGAACCTATTTGGAAAAAAGATGCTCTAGACAATTATCAAGGATGCCTTTTGGTTTCAACAACCAACACTTTCCCTTTTATCCAACTTGTGAAGTTTTCTACATATGAGAGAATATCCAACTCATGAAGATTTGTCCATATGAGAATACTATGATCAATAAATTTCATAATAATAGTATAATAAATTAAATGAGCTTTATTTTAGGATTATGATCTTTATTTAGTGAGATACATATTGTGTTTTAATGGTTATATCAATGTTTGAATGGTTATAATATAAGAGGTGGGAAAATAATACTAACATTTGTAGTAGGGGTTGAAGAAGAGAAATCGGTTAGGTTTTCAATTTCACTTTGATGCAACTTCCAAGGAGTTCACACAATTTGCATAGACTAGTCATTTGTATTTGGGTGACCCTCCTAATGATTGGCCTCCTCTATTCTCCCTTCCCTTTGATTTAAGACAACATCCTAGGGAAACATTTTCTTTGGTTAGAATCTAGTTCATATATATATATATATAAATCTGTTATTTTTAGAACTCTTTTTATTTATTACATAAAAAAATTGGTCCATGACATTCTCCTTATCTTTTAGTTGTTGATGTACTAGATAGCCTTGTTCTTATCTACACCAAAGTCATCACCAAAATCAATAACTACATAAAGATATTGTTTCTTTATTAAATAAAAAATTCTCATGCACAAAATGCCCATTTAACTTTTACCTCCATAATATATATGTTTCTTAATTGTCTAACTCTTTTATCTACAAATTTTTATGGTTCAACTATAAATTCACATCCAAGTTTTATTTCAAAAATTTCCCAATTAATTAGGTGTAAAATCAGAAAAATACTTTATAAGGATACTAACATGGAATATGTTATGAACTCTACTTAATTGAGAGGGTACTAATAATTCATCTACCAAATTTCCTACCCATTTTTGAATCTCAAAGGGACCACAATATTAGGGTGATATTTTACCATACTTTACAAATTTAAAGGAACCCCTAGATGGACCTTTTTTAGATCAGCACAACTTTTGTACCTATCTTGTGTTGATTTCATAATACTTTTTTTCCTTTTAACTATTTTTGTTTTTATTTCATATTGAGTTTTTTCCCTTTTAATTATCATTTCCATTTCTTTAATAGCTTCATTTCCATACTAGTTTCTATGGATGATATTAGACCAAGATAAGGGAGTATTACCTTTTCTACGATACAATGCTTCAAATGGTGACATTTTAGTTGTAGATTAGTAACTTTGATTATAAGAAAAAACAATTAAATCTAGTTTCCCAATTATCAATATTTTCATAGGTATACATTTGTAGTGTATCTTCTACTATTATGTTTACTCTCTTAGTTTGTCCATTGGTTTCTAGGCGATATACAATACTAAGACTAACGTTTGCCCAAAGTTCTTGAAAAACTCATTTCCAAAATGAAGAAGTGAAACATAGGTCCATGCACTATTTCCTTAAGAATCCTGTATATTAAAAAAACATCTTAAAGATATTCAAAAAATATCTCTAAAGTTGTGGATCGGATCTTGGTAGGTATGAAATGTGTCATTTTTGTTAATCGATTCACTTTAATCAAAATACTATCATGTCCTTTCTTATTCCTTAAAAGTTTAGTGATAAAATCATGCCAAAATAAATGCTTTTTTATAAGAAAATAAATTTTAGATAAACCATAGTGACCAACTATATGTATGTCTTGAGAATCCTTAATGATCGTTGTTTTATATCCACAATATTGGGAATGCAAAGCTTGTTTTATAATATATTAGTCCATTACTATCTAGTATATACTTTGTGGATCTTTCTTTCAAATAGACATTTTCTTGAGGAATATTTCAGTGTTGATATATTAATTTAAATAGTATGGATTCATGGACAAATTCTCTTCAATTCTTTCTTCAAGGTCTGTTTGAATTAATGAGATAGAGTTTGCACAGAGTCTCTTGGATTGTTAAGTGAATTCACTACTCTATATTCTTTACAGAAAGATATTGTATATTGAAATCATATTTTAATATCACTTCCATCTATGGGCATTGTTTTACATTAAGTTGGGGTTGTTTAAATATATGTTATAAAGTGCGATGATTTGTTTTAAGGACAATTAATTCCTAGTAAGTAATATCTCCAATACTTTAGAGTATGTATAATTGCTAATAATTCTAAGTCATGAGTAGTATAGTGATCCTTTGATTCTAGTAGTTTTCAAGATTTATAACATATAACCTTTCCCTCCTACATCAATACACCACTTAATCTTGATTTACAAACATTAATTATCATTACATACATTTCCTTGGGGTTAGGTACACAGTACAAGTTTCAATGTTAAATATTGAGTTTGGTAAAAGAACCCTCATGGTCATTAGTCTAGTTAAAAGATGTATTCCATGTTAATCTTGTGGTTGATCTATCCCAATATTGGATAGTTTTAATTTTAGAAGAGTCAAGGGATATGCCATGTTCAAATACCACATGTCCTAGTTAATTACATGTCATATCGAATAACTCCACAATGATAAATCTTTATATTATTAAGAGTGATCGTGCATATAAATACAAATGAAGAAAGTGCTGGGACAATTAAATTCCCATGCAATAGTTTATTTCCTCACATTGCATTTTCCTAAATTTATACTATAGTGATAATTATCTTGAAAGATTATATGGATAACATCCCCCCTTAATGTGAAGAGGTGTTATGAATCCAAGCATCATACTAAATTTTTTATGACATATTACTTACTATAATCTTTAGTTATGATATTACTTACTATTATTATTATATATTATACATGGGTCACCTATTACTCAAAAGATGGATGTGTATAATAGTTATTATTATATATTAATTATATATTATAGTAGTCGTCTATATATTCCATGTTTTGGAATTCCTATTGTTTTTTTTCTTGGAATCACATAAATTTGTGTTTTTGAATGCAAAAATGGATTCAACACCCTCAAATATCCCCATGACACTCATATTATGCCATTTCTGCAACTAATATATGTGACTACGATTTTTTTTAAATTCCGAACTGGAGTGTGAAAAAAAAAACTGGAAAATATACCTAAAAATGTTAAAAATGTAAAATATTTACAGTACTCCTATATTATATATTGGTTGAAAGTTATTGGACCCAACTTTTCACAAGGTATATTATTATTATAATATAATCTTATTACATATTAGTTATAATATTAATTAAAATTACAATTATATATTATATATGGACCATGTATTGGATAAAATCCGTGGAATCCTCAAAATCAGGGGAAGAAGAAAGGAAAGAATAGGAAAAACCAACAACGATGATACGGGGGGAACCTCCTCTTCAATAGAACTAGAACATTGGTGTCAAGAAAGAGGGGGCCAATAATCCTCCTAAACAAGGAATTAAAACCAACTTTAGGACGAACTATCTTTACTCTGCATGCAAATAATATGGACAATACACACTTCATTATTCATTGATATCTAAGTGTCAAGAATTGTTTGAGGCAAGGAAGAAGGCCACAGCTAATCCCCCTCATGCACCTAATGCACCATAACCCCAAGAAGTTTTGTTGTTACAACCCTTTGGTAATCAAGGGGTGGTTACCCACCAACATGATCCTCTCCCCTCAGCTAATGGATCCTTTCAAAACATCTACATGAACACAATGAAAGTCAACCTATAGAATCACGCCAAAGGATATGGAATGAATGATTCCACTCAAGGGGAGGATATACCCATTACCTCTAGTAGGAATTTGCAAGTACCTCATCCAATTAGTGATCAGATCCTTTAGATCTCAAAGGCACCGCTTCGATGAACCACCCATAACCCTTGCATGTTACTTTCCCACAACTACAACATTGCGGATGATTTGGTTCAATCCCCTAATGCCATGTTGACATTAGAGGTTATCAAGTCTTTCCCTTAGAAAAAAGGAATTACTTAAAGCATTAGTCATAATCAACCTTGCAGATTCATGCTTCATGACCTTCGACCTTGATAAAGGTAAATCACAACTACCCTCATCATTCGCTTTCCAGATCCCCATCACAATCAAGAACATTATCATTCATCGATGCATCATTAATGAAGGAGCATCCACTCATGTATGGAAATGTGTGGGTTCACCATACTTGGTCCCCTCATTTATCGCTCTCCACTCTTATGATGGGAGACCGTCAAAATCCTTGGGTTTGTACATAAATGTCCCCATTGAGTTGGGGTAGGGTGGGGGGGATATTTTGGATATTGTAGTCAACACATAGCTTGACTACAACATTTTTTTAGGGAAAATTTATATGTATTCCATGAAGGTGGTAGCTTCCTCATTTTTTCATATCATGATGTTCCCCCAAAACGGGAATATTTTCACCCTCAACCAGCTAAACTACTATGATCCACATACCGACACAAAACAAGATAATATCCTAACCACCATAGGATCAACTACTCCTCCCCCATATGTTGATATTGGTGTGGACATTTACAAAGATTTTAGCTTATAGGGAGCATACTCCGATCCTCCTTCCAAGATCCCCAGATCCATAGATGGTCTCATGTGTACTATATTCACCTTTGAAGACAAGCCACAATCCATATTTTCACTAACATCAATACCTCCCACTAGATATGACACCAAACATATCATCACTTCATCGTTTCCTCCAATATTCCAATTCCCTTTCTTCTCTCCTCCATAGGAGTATAAGGAATGCCTATAATGGACCATGTCCCAAATTACATTACCTAGACTCATTGGGAATACTTGTGTGGTATTTGATGCCACCTTATCCTGAATGTCTCTAAGATCCAATATCTCACTATGAGCTTATACCAGTATCACTCATAAGCATACCATCAAAACTTCCTACTAAGTCAATATCATATGTGACCCAACCACCACTGGTTGTCACTAAACTTGTTAAAGAATTATAACTATGAAAGATATTCTATTTTGTATTATTATTATTATTTACCCCTTCGAGAGATGTTCCTTTGATTAGGTATGCCATTGATGTATTTGGTCATGTAAAGTCTTGAGGTAAAACCTCCATTGTAAGTCAGTTCAGTAGTACTCACAAAAGTATTATTAAAATGTATTTTTGAGTCTTCCAAGGAAATTCAGCCCTGGAAACAAGGCAAAGTTAGCTTTGTTGGGTTATTAGGCCTCTTAGCTGATTAGTATAAATAGGAGAGGCACCTCCCTCATTTGTACAAGTTGTGCACTCAAGAAAGTTCACTGGAGATAGGAGAAACAATCCATCTGAGGTGAAGGAAACTAGTCTTATTTCTTGGGTTTTAATACATCAAGAAATCGAATGCATGAGGAGGCATCCAAATCTATCATAAAGCAGGCTTACCAAAAATAAGCAAATCCCCCATAGGTGTAAAAAGCTAATCCCAACTTTGTCATGGAGATCACGAATTGGCAAAAAGGCATAGGCAAGCTAAAGAGTGGTGGAATGGCAGCTCATACATGCTTTTGCATGGAGAAAAGAGAGGAGGATGTGTAGGACAAAAAACAAGTCAACCTCACCTAGTCTAGCTTTTCCTTTTGCCTTAAAACACTGAAAACGCAGGCAATAAAGCAGGAAAAGTAGAAGGGTGCCTAGGAGGCCAGGAATAAAGCAAAA
>LPNX011202986.1:124476-183382 GCA_001517045.1 Pseudotsuga menziesii | reverse complement strand
TCCAAAAAGATCAGCAAGATTCTCCCATACTTCATTCGGTGATGTCAATCCATCGAGATGGAAAAGGAGGTCTCTGGAAATACTCAGGCACAGGAGGCCATAGGCCTCATCCCTCCTATTGTGCCATTTTATCTTCTCTGCAGCTGCATTGGGCTCTGCTTATGTTTCCATAGTCACCTTGTAGAGGCCTTTCACTCTCAACAGTATCTGCATCTCTGCTTTCCATTCAAAGAAATTGAAGGGAGTCAAGATAGTTTTCTGTGATTGATCCATAGCTCTAGAAAATATGTCCCGGCTGTCAGTAGAAGGCTCCCAGTCTTTGATTCCGAACCTGCAAAACAATTTTTGAAGGATAGAAACAACCTACAATGGCTCTGATACCATGTGGAAATTAATGACAACAATATATTAATTTTACTCACAACAATTATCAATTGATCATGCAAAATTGCTCACAAAAGAGACTGAAAATGGAGCTATAACACTAAACTGTATTATGTAAGTGTACAATAGCCAACCCTGTAATAACATAGGTTGCTGAATAAATAGAATACATCAAGAAATTGAATGCATGAGGAGGCATCCAAATCTAGCATAAAGCAGGCTTACCAAAAATAAGCAAATCCCCCATAGGTGTAAAAAGCTGATCCCAAATCTGTCATGGAGCTCATGAATTGGAAAAAAGGCATAGAGAAGCTAAAGAGTGGTGGAATGGAAGCTCATACATGCTTTTTCATGGAGAAAAGAGAGGAGGATGTGTAGGACAAAAAACAAGTCAACCTCACCTAGTCTAGCTTTTCCTTTTGCCTTAAAACACTGAAAAAGCAGGCAATAAAGCAGAAAAAGCAGAAGGGCGCCTAGGAGGCCAGGAATAAAGTAGAATTGATTCCTTTAGCTCTCCCATGCGCTACATGAGTCAAATAAGTCAAGTTTGACCTCTATGGATAGGCAAATAGCAACTTGCACAAGGTGGGACACATGAACTAGGCAAAAATAATGGAATTAATGTCTAAGTGGGAAAACTATGGGTTGATTATTCTAACAATTCCAAACTCTCATCCTACTATCTTAGAAGAAGATGAAGTATCAAGGTCCATTCTATTTTGAAAGAGAATTGTAGGGAAACAAAGAAGAAGCAGATGTGAAGGTCATAGTTCAAGACTTAAAAATACTGATTTGACTTTATTTAAGGGATGATGTAACCTAGTTTGAAGGTTGATTTGAAGGATATTGTTAAGCTAAGATAAAGCTTACTCATGATCTATAAGAGAAATGATCAGAGTATATGGTTGCATATTTAGAGGTTTTTGCTACAGATCTGAAATAGTTATAAGCTCCAACTAAACGAGAGAAAAGTTATTTTCAACATAAATGAAGTACCAAACCATGACCATTAAATAAAACACATTCATGAGACAAAGTTCAATATTTTGACAATGCAGAGAAACTTCAAGATAATGATACAAGACCACTTTACAAGTCAAAGATGGGATCCTCTATTTTAAATGACAAGTTTGGGATTTAAACCTGCTTCAAGAAGGTGTTGAAGAACAATCAATGAAGTTGTGCATGATATGAGAAGTAATTTGGAATAATATTAAGAATTATCTCTGAAAACATAGAATCTGAGAATTATAGAGTAAGTATGAAGTTGTAAGAGGAGTATATCTCTTATACATGAAAAAAATAATATGTGTAGGTTGTATCTAAGTATCATTACAATCCATGTGGAAACATGGACACATATGAAAAGAAAATTATTAGTTTCTTGTGAAGGTCTTGAAAGGTCTTGGATCGACAAAAAATATGATAAAGGGAGAGTGTGCATAGTAAAACTATAGTCATCATAGAAGGAAAATGTGGAGAGCATTCATAAGATATCATATTGTTTATTTCCTGAAAGGAAAAAGATTGAAGAAGAGTTTGTGAAGCATTATTTGTGAGCTAATCTAAGAAATAATATTGCTTGTCATATCTAGGGAAGAAAGACATATGCCAGTTCATAACTAGTGGTTAAATAGAGATAGTATAATCTTGACAAGGGGTGCCTAGTGCATTATAAAAAAAACAAGCTATTTGATAGGGGGAGCATATGACATCTATTAGAACCTTCTAGCATCCTATGCAAGTTAGGGGGAGAATACCCAACCAAGAAATGCATAAATAATCAAAGGCCTTGCAATACTTGATAGAAGGAGCAACTTACATGAAGAATTGAAGATGTTTTAGCAGTAGCACACTTGAAATTTATAGATGAATGACCCTTTGTAATTGGTGTCAAAGGGGGAGAGAATTCTAGTAAAACAAAGAAGTATAAAAAATCATAGTAAAGGGAAGTAGCGACAATATCTAATCAAATCTAATCATGTGGAGAGCTCATTCTTAGTGGGAGCCAATTGTTTTACTATATGTTTCCATCAATGCCAAAGGAGAAGATTGTTAGAAGTGTATTTTCATTGATGTCAAATATGGTGCAATTGATATCAGACATTGTTTTAAAGATGATCATATTTGATGAACAATCTATATGATACTTGTAATCCATTGTGATCCATTTTTCTACCGAAAGTTGGAGTTCATGTAGATACATTAATACAAAATGGAATGAAGGGATCTACTATAAGTTGGAATTTATGTAGCAATGCTTATACAAATATAACAAATGGAAAAACTGGAAGTTGGAGCTCCTATAGTTGGGAACACTAACCTTGATCCCATGATCAAAGAATCCAATCTCATGCTTTCAGTCATGAGATTGAATTCCCTCCAAGTCAAGTCTGTTGTGCTAAGGTAAAGATGATCACATGGCACATGGATTCGAGTCAATATGGATGTATATGTGACATATATTATGGAATTACTAGAATCATAGAAACTGTAAAGTTACTGATATACCGGAATAACAAGTTCTAGTAATAGGTAGCCTGAGAACAACTAACTATAGGAAGTCTATACAGGTCCACTTGAAATCTTGTGGTAAGGTTGAGCCAATGTTGGGACCATTTGAAATCGATCATGAATGAATGAGATGACACATCAAGTGCATTGGGAAATCATAGTTGGTTCCACTCCCTTGTAATATAAAGGTGCAATGGTCATGTATAAACGGTAACAATTTGTAGAGTGGAGAGGTGAAAAAAAAACTGTGAGATATAGATCGCAGTGAAGGAGCGAAGTAGGAAGTAAGCTCTAAGGAACGAAATTCAGAACGAAGATGAAATAAAACAAAGATACATTTTTGGCTTGATATAATGAGAAATTATGGAATTTTTATTGTAATTGCGTGAACATATTTTCTGAGTTAAATTGTAGATGGTAGAGATTAGTAGGATCTCCTACTCGCTAAAGATCACAGATGTCTGAGATCACACTATTTGGAAATAAATTTGTGTAAGTATAATGTTGGTTCTTTGTTTCACATGGTGTGTTTGAGCAAAAAAATACAGCCTCAGGAATTGATTGAAGTGTAAATGTGAATACGACAAGATTATGAGAGAATTACTTTGAGATAAACCTTCATGTTGTGTATCTAGGGATGATCAATAGGATTGCTAGAATCATACTCCTTCGATATTGAAATATTGAGAGGAACTTTGACACATTGAACAATGAAATCCAAAATCCTTGAGATAGCAAGATTCTTGAGATTGTTGAAGACCACATGATTTCCTGAAAGCTTCACGCAACTCTGGTTGTCGTAGAAGATACAAGTCACATCCAACTAACGTCAAACAAGTCAGATAGTATCTTTCGAAGCCACACTGCCTCGCAACTAGTCGAGCAAGAGACAACATACTTTGGATCAATTGTACTCAATGCCACACATGATTGCTTCCTGCTGAACCAGGAGATCATGCTAGATCTCAAATTGAAGCAACAACCTGAGGTTCTCTTCCCATCAATGGCACTACCTTCCCAATCTGAATCAACATAACCATGTAGGTTAATCTTCTGATTTGCATCATATTTGATCCCATAATCCATTGTACCTTTTAGGTACCTCAGTATATGATTTTCATATATCAGGTGAGCATTTCTCAGATCCATTAGAAACTGGCTCAGGGTGTTCACCACAAACCATATGTCTGGTCTTTTATTCATCAGATACATCAATGAGACAATCATCTAACGATATATTGTGGCATCGACTTTCTTAGATGAAGCATCACTTAGAAGCTTGAAGTTAGATTCCATAGGTGTGGCCATTTCCTTGTAGTCCATCATTCTCAATCTCTTTAGAATCTCCTCTGCATATTTTCCTTGACAAAGGAATATCCCGTCTGCACTCTGCAACACCTCCATGCCTAAGAAGTAGTGCATCATACCTAGGTATTTCATCTCGATATTTGTATCAAATCTCCTATTTGCATCTATAATGAGTTCCTATTCGCTTTTTAGAAACAAGTCATCGAAAAATAGCAGGAGTATCATTGGTATTCCATCTTCCAACTTGAATTAGAGGTTGGAATCCGCTTTACTCTTGGTAAATCCCAAGCCCATTGGTAATCTATCCATCCTGTCGTACCATGTGCTTGGTGCTTTTTTCAATCCATACAATGCCTTCTTCAATTTTCACACATGGGTCTTCCTATCATGTGTCTCAAATCCCAGTGGTTGTTCCATGTATACCTCCTCCTCGACTACACCATTCAATAAATTTGTCTTAGCATCCATTTGGCGTATTTTCCATTTCACAACTGTTTCCAAATAAATTATGGTCCTAATGGAAGTCTAACTTGCCACAGGTGCAAATGTCTCTTCGTATTCTATGCCTTCTTTCTATGAGAAGACTTGTTCTATGAATCTCACCTTATATTTCTTGATGCTACCATTTTCAACATGCTTGATATTGTATATCCACTTTGAAGTAAGTATAGAATTTGTTTTTGGTCTCGAAACAATATGTGAGACATCATTCTTCATGATTGATTAATATTCCTCGATCATCACATCCTTCCATTATTTATTTTATGTAGCCTCTTCATAGGTTAAAGGTTCCATGTCAATGATGTCACATAAAAGATCCACATAGCTATTGTAGGGATTTTCCCATGATGGTTTCCTCTTGTGGGAGTCCTTATCAAGGAATGTCTCTACTAGCTCATGTTTCAGTCATGTTGTGATATTGATGGTCCTCTGGAATTGCTTCTCCAATTTCCATATCTTGGCCTCCCATCTCTTCAGGTTCCTCAACCTTCTGGATGGGTGTCCTCCTAGATCTGAAGTATTCTAAGTCTTCATCAAAGGTTACATCTCTACTGATGTCGATATTCTTGAATCCTAGGAATTATATTTGGTATTCCTTTGATGTATCATTCTATCCTACGAATATAGCCTTCCTCCTGAAAGGATTGAGATTGGTCCTTTTCTCCTTTGGGATATGTATGTACACCGGGAAGCCAAATATTCTCAGATGGATAAATTTTTGTTTCTCTCTTGGGAAAGCCTCTTTAGGAGTCTTATTTTCAAGTACTCGATGAGGAGTACGATTATATACATGCCTAGTTGTTCTTTCTGCCTATGCCCAAAGGTGCATAGGAAGATCTTGATCATGTAACATAGATTTTGATGCCTCCATGATGGTTCGGTTCTTTCGTTCTGAAACCCCATTCTATTGAGGATTGTATAGAGTTTTCAACTCCCTCTTAATCCTATAATCTCTGCAGAGTTCCTTGAATTCTTCCTAAGTGAACTCTTCACCATTATTTGACCATATATTCTTGATCTTCCTATCTATTTGGTTCTCGACCAAGGATTTATATTCCTTAAACTTACTGAAAACTTCGCTTTTCCCTTTAAAGAAATATATCCAAGTCTTACGTGATAAATCATCTATAAAGGAAACATAGTACACATACCTACTTAATGAACTAGAGGACATAGGTCCACATATATCCGAGTGTACTATCTCCAGTATAGCTTTAGGCTTGCTCTCACTATTGGGAAATGTCTTCTTCACATTCTTTCCTTACACACATCCTTTGAAAATTCTTTCATGATTTTCCTAGATATTTTTCAATCCTAATACTTCTTTTCTTTCCATCAGTAGTTCTCTATAGTGCACATGTGCAAGCCTTCTATGCCATATGTCACTTGGTTCAATCAACTCATGAACCAATTCTTGTTCAACTTGTTCCTTCAGCTTGTACAAGCCTCTGTCTTTTTCTCCAATAATTGTTGCATTCTCTATTGTCTTTCCTCTGCACCACATCATAACTTGTCCATCGAAAAAGGAAACCCTAATCCCTTTTGCATCTAGTGCAGAAATGGAGAAAAGATTCTTATTCAATCTTGGAACATATAACACATCCTTCATCTTTAAGGATTTTACGGAGTCAAGCTTGTATGAAGGTTCTCCACTCCCTTTTATGGGGTATTGATAGTCATCCCCAATTTTCACCTTATGAGGTAAGTCATGTTCATACATATTAACGATTGATTCTTTGTATCCATTCATATGTTTAGAAGCTCCATTATCCACAAGCCAATAATTGTTTCCATGTGAGATAGTTCTAGGAAGTGCTCGGATTAGCACATACTCTTCATCTGAGTAATCCTTCTCCTGTCTGAATCTTTTTTTGGTTGGTTCATAATCTTTGGAAACATGAGCATGGTGTCTCCTTTTCCTGATGGGAAAATCTCTTGCAAAGTGTCCCTTTTCATCATAGGTATAACATTGAACATTTGAAGTATCTCTTTTGGTCTTCTTCGGTTTCTTGTCTTTCTTCTTGTTGTGATGAAAGTTCTCCTTACTCTCATTCTTCTTGAATTTCTTCTTGGTGTGAACTGTGAGAGATTATTCGTCAGTTGTTCCCATATTTTCTTCTCTTGTCATAATTCTAGATTCTTCTCATGCACATTCTTCTTGAGGTATACTGAAATAAATCAGCTTCCTTCTTGCACAAATTCCTTGAATGAATGATTCCCATGATCCAGGGAGACCATTCAAGGTAGTCATTACAATATCTCTTTATTCAACATTTTCTTCAACCGTTTCAATTTGTTCTTTGATTTGAGAAACCCTTGTGAAGTAATATTGTATAGTATTGGAGTTCTATATCTTCACATTCTTCAATTGGTTCCTCAAATTCATCTTCTGGTTGATGTTCTTTCCTTCAAACATCTTTGTCAAAGGATCATACATTTCTTTTGGTGTCTTGAATGACGAAACATGGGGGATCAGGTGATCCTTAATAGAATCTGCAATGATTCTCTTATCCTTAGCCATGCTTATCTTATGAGAAGCCTTAGCCTCATCTCCCTCTGGTTTTGGAACTTCTCCATGGATGAATTGATCCAAATCATTTTCTCCAAGGATTAGGGAGATCCTATACTTTCATGCTCAAAAGTTATCATCCCCTCCAATATTTTCCTAAGGATGACTATGATGAGTCCTATTTTCAAATGAGAACCTCAAATGGAAATAGAAAAGATTCATATCTTACCAATTTGAACTGCCCGATCTAGTTCTGGAGCTGCCTAACCTAGGGTTTTTTAGAGAAACCCTATTTTTCCAAACTTGGAGTTTGGGAATTTTGTTTGGACAGAAATATGCAACTCCTTGAGGTGAGTTGCTCATCTAGGCCACTTTCTGAAAAATGAGGTGGGAAGCCTCCAAAACTTGATGCCCTTGTTCCTTGCAACACCAATGACAAGGTCAAAAATGAAACTTCTTCAATTTAGAAACTATCTCCACCAAAATATGCACCCTACTGAGGTGAGTTATCCTAGCCCTCTTTTCTTGATGATCTGTGGAGAGAACACCTTGAACTAGGAATCCCTAGCATCTGTATCTATATAATTCCTTCTTTTGGAGAAGCCTTGATACCATGTTATCTTTTTTAGATCTTATTAGCTTGATTAGGATCATTGTTTGAAAGAATAACAAGTACAACTAGATGCATAATATATAAGAGATACCCAAGACACATAGATTTTCACCGAGGAAACCATAAAGGATAAATCCCCACAAACTTTTTTAGAATAGTAAGATGATAAAAAATAGTTATAAGAAGTATTCAACAGCTATTTGTCTCTCCTCTCTTTGTCTCTCTTTCTCTATCAATAAAACTTAAGAGCGTGAGGTGTGTATAAATGAGGGAGAGAACCTCCCTATTTATACCTTTCAAGTCACTGACCAAAGATAAGACCGGGGCCCACTTGTATTCCCTAACAGGGCTGACTTCTCTTAGAGAGGCTCAAAATACACATTACATGATGTTACACTGGGGACTATTTCCCCAACTTACAACGAAGGTTGTACCTCAAGGTTTAGATACAATTAAGACATCTCGCAAGGGGGCAAACACATCCCCAATGGAGGTACAACAACATATGATGATAATACACATGAGAATATATTCTGAAGTTACAAGTACATCAACAATCAAGGGTTTTTATTATCAAGAACCCATTGACTACATTGAAACCTTTTGTCCTATTGAACATATGAACTCGATTTGATTGATTATTTTACTTGTTGCTCGATTGGATGGGAGGTACATCAGATGGATGCCAAAAATTACTTTCTTCATGGAGATATTAATGAAGATATAAATATGAATTAACCCACTAGTTTTGAGGAGGATTCCATTCTTGTTTGTTGACTGAAGAAATCCTTGTATGGTTTTAAATAGGATCCTAGGTCTTGGTAGGAGAATATTGATCGTTTTATGTTAATTAGTTTCGAACTTCGTGAATCAAATAACAAAATTTATGTTTTACATGTAAATGGTGAAACCTTAATCATTGCATTTATGTGTAGATGATTTAGTCATTATTAGAAACAATGTAAATATGGTACTATGTTTGAAGAAATAATTTGGTGATACCTTCGAAATAATGAACCTTGGTATATTGCATTTCTTTTGGTCATTCAAGTTTTCCATATGAACGAAGGCATATTTATTTCTCAAACTTAGGATGTGATGGAAATTTTGCAAAGATTAAATATGAGCAATTGTAATTCATGTGCTACACCTTTTTAGTTGGGAGTGAAATTGAGGATGGACTATGACACATTGTGAGTCAACACAACTCTTTATTGATAATTAGTTAGAGTTATATTTTTATTAACTCACAATCAACTTGATATTTCCTTTGTTGTTAGTGTGCTTTCTTGATTTATGAAGCATCCTTAACAAATCCATTGGAAGGTAAAAAACAAAATGATTCATTATACCAATGGAACATATCATCTTGGTATAAAATATTGCACTAATACCATAGAACCATTGGTTGGTTACATCGACTCGAGTTTGGTAAGTGACAATGATGACAAAAATTCAACAACTGGATATGTGTTTCAACTTGGTTCAAGACCCTAGGTCTGGTCGTGTAATGAGCATAAGTTGGTCTCTATTTTGTCCATAGAAGTGGAATATCATGGTGCAATAAATGCTAGCATAGAAGCAACATGGATTTTGACAGCTCTTATGAGAGCACAATTTTTTAGTATATTCAAAAACTATAATATTGGGTGATAACAAAAGTGTGATATAGGTTGGTGAAAATATAGCTGCGCATAGTAATATAATCATGTTATAAAATTCAAGAACATTAGATATACAAAACAAGAAAATTGTTACAACAGATGCATGTAGAACTTTTACATCAATGAGTGCCAGAATATTGTGCAAAATGTTTGCATCAGTAATACATTATAATTAATCTATGAAGATAGTTTACGATGCTTAGAAATGGCATGAATAGCCAAGCAATTCGAATCCTAGGGAGGTGATTCAAATTAAATGCACGAGAGTGGCTTAATGGTCAGTTAACACCACTCAGAACATCAGTTAACCACTTAACTGCATCATAATTGACTCTAACAGTCTTGGGGGAAATTTAAACCGATTCTAACTGAGTCAGAACTCAACTGCATGCCAAAAGATAGCTGGGGGCACCTTTTTGACTTTAGTTAACATAGAAGAACTGAACTGAATGCCCAAAATCAGGTGAGTGTGGCTATCTTGTCTCTAGTTAACTGAAATTATTAGGTCAAATAAGGTCAAATTTGGCATATAGGTGCCTTCACGACTCCAGTTAACTGAAAATTAGGTGAATATAATCCCATTTGACTGAGTAGGGCACATTAATCATGCATATCATCCCAGTTTAGTTCACCTAATGAAGGTGGAGGCCCAAATAACTGAAACTGATGAGGTGTTGATGATGTAAGCACATGTTTGAGTCAAAATACTTAGGATAAGTGGTAAATTAGGATGTTAAGCCCAAATAAATGATGTGTATTTGGAAATTGAATACAATATCTCCCCTTAATTTAGTCTCATGTAAAGGAGTTAAAAATAGGGCCCCAAAAACAAATGCCATAGGTCACCTTGTACAGAAATAATCAAAAAAATGCCCAAAAATTAAAGTGAGGAAAGAGGGGAAAACCTAGTGGGAAAGAAACCCCCCTTAAAACTAAAAACTGAAATATGTCCTCACCATAGTAGGACTCATCCCCAACAATAAATGGGGTAAGATAAATTCTTTTCAGTGAAGCTCTTGGTGAAGGTGTTTGTAATTTTCTCTTCTGTAGGGAAATATTGCAGTACAATGGTTATGTCATGCATAAGATCTCTCATGTAGTGCATGTGGATATCAATATTCTTGTTACTATGTCTCTAAGACGAATATTTTGTGATATTGATAGCACTCTAATTGTAACAAAAAATTTCAATAGAAGTGATGCTACCAATATCAAAATGATCTAGAATACCCTGTAACCAATTTGCATGAATGCTAGCATTGACTGCTTCTCGATACTCTACCTCCGCGGAACATAAGGAAATGGATGCCTTATTTTTCTTGACTAGAAAATAGGTCCATTTCCAAACATGAACACATAACCAGAAGTGGAATTCCAATCAATTCTATCACCTTCCCAACCAAATCAGTGAATCCAACGAAGTTAAGACCGGAATCTGCAACATAGTGAATGCCAAAATGTTTTGTACCCTATAATATATTGTAGGATCCTCTTGGATGAATTTTAGTGAAGATAATTGGGATGTTGCATGTACCTTGACAAAACATTCACAGAATAAGAAATTTGAGCATGAGAATGTGTCATGTACAAAAGACTTCCTATCGATTTTCGGTAGAGTGTAGAATCCCCCAATGGTGTAGAATCACCATCCTTAAGAATGATTCCTAATTCTAAGTCTTGGTAGGAGAATAGTGATCATTTTTATTAATATTAGTTTCAAACTTTGTGAATTAAATACCAAAATTTATGTTTTACATGTAAATGGTGAAACCATAATCATTGCACTTATGTGTAGTTGATTTAGTCATTAATGGAAACAATGTAAATATGATACTAGGTTTGAAGAACTAATTTGGTGATTGTTGTAATCACTTAGATCACTAAGTTACCAATAATACACATAAAGAATCATATAATCATAAAAGAGACCAGAGACAAAGATAGTAGGATGAATAACAACTTATGTTACACAATAACACATATGGGTTCATACAAACACCAAACTGAACCAAGTTCATATCTGGCTCAACAACCTATATATATATATATATATGATTACAAAACAGTTATGAATAACTACTTGTCGATTCAGTCAACCAAAATGACCTATGGAGGCCGACCTAATCTCTAATTAATTTGCTAACGAGTCTAGTCAGCTAACCAAATAGTTCCTCCAACATCTCCCCCAGGAACAAAATATTTCTTCGTCCCAAAGAAGTATGGGAGGTAACAAAAATATCCCGTATGAAGTAGTTTTTCCAATTGCTCCATCTTCATGGGTTGTGCATTTGAATGGATGGTTGTTTTTGTACACATATCTCCACAATGGCTTCTGCTCTAATGGTTAGTTGGTGATAAAATTTTGTCCAATTGTGGAGGGCATTCTGAATGCTAATGGTCAAGGTTGTAATGCTTGACAAGGTCGGCATATTCTCTTGTATTGAGAGGTCTGTGATATTAATCACATTGGGGCCCAAAAATTGATATTTTTTCTCTACTGTGTCGAGTAATGTTTTCATTTGTGGACAGATGTTTGTTGGTTGTGGAGCATGATCTACCAAATCCAGAGATATTATTTAGTAGTGTTTGTACCCCAGGTGTACTGTACACTCATTCCCCCTTCTTTGGGGTTTGGGGAAGTTCCCCCGAGAACGGGGGTTCGGGGGTAGCACCCATGACAAATGGGGGTTTGGGGGTGCAACCCCCAAGAAATTTTATTGGAATGTTTGTTGGCCAACAGTTTTGCGAACCCATGGTATTGGGTTAACTGTAGTATTTTCCCATGGTATTTCCCCTATAAAAGAAAAGCATTGTAATACGGCTGTGTAGGGTATTGTATTGTATTGTATTGTAAAAAATATCTGTGATTGTGTGAGAGAGACTGTGAGAGAATGAAGAGGAAGTGCAGCGGTATTGGATGGTAATAAAAGGATTGACAATTTCTGTGTGGACATAGCCCATCGTTTGGGTGAACCATGCTATATTTGTGTCTCTCTGTAATGTGTTTAATGTGTTTTGCATCTTGTTTAATGATTTAACTGTATACCTATTATTGCTCCACAATCCTATTTTCTAACAATATTGTCAAGTGTGTCAAGGATGGGGATATCCTGATTTATCCACTGATGTGTTTGTTTCTCTAACTTTTCAAGCTTTTCTAATTCCAGTATTATATGTTCTTGTATTGTGTTCCTCATTGCTTCTTCAAGTTCTTTTTGATTTTCTAATGTTTTGATATGTTCACAAGTATCTCAATATTGCTAGAATACTTGGACATAATAAGTATACCAGTTTCACAATACTTCTTCTATAGTGGCAGACTCCTCCATATTTTCTTGCAATACCTTGTGGGATTCTGAAAATGTTGTGTACTACTGTCTCAGTAGCATAGAAGTCTCTTCTTTTTTCCATCTTTCTTGTCCTGTAACTGGGTATGAAGGTTTGAAATGATACTTTCAAATAACTGGTAAGTTGTTTCCAGTGGTTTGTTGGTGCTGGTCTTTGCTACTCTTGGTAAAATTGTTTATGTGAAATTCCTGCATTTTGTTAGAAATTCTACTTGTTCTACTTTGAGTTTCTCTAGTTGCTTCTATCTTATTTGGTTTCTTATTGTGGCTTCTTTAGTGAGGGATTCCATTAGTTGGTTCAGTTCTCCATCCCTAAGTTTTGGTGTGTTGACTACGGTAGTCGATCCTAGCTGATGAAGGTGGATAACTGTCAGTACCTATTGTGTCTGCTGTTGTTCTTTTTTCTTTTTCTCCTTTCTTTTAATTTTATGTTTAGAGTGATGTTCTACCACTGCTCCTGCTGGTACTGATTCTGGTTACTGCTGCTATGTCTGTTTCTCTACAGTCGACTGATTTCAGTCGGCTGAACTTCTGTTATAGTGGGGTTTACCGATTGTATTTCATGGATGGGGCTTGTAGTTGTTTGTGTATGTAACGATGGTGAAAATGGTATTTCTGGGTTTGGAGGGGACTTTGAGGTTGGTGGCAGTGTAGGTGATGGAGAATGGTCTGGGGTTAATGGAGTGGTCATAAGTACACCTATCGACATGGAATCTTTGACCACAGGTTGCAAGTCGGTATGGTCATCGGTTTCCATAGAGTCTAAGAGTTTGTCTATTTCTTGACTTGTTGCTAATGCAGCAACTTGGTCACTTGCATCAAAATATACTTTGTCTTCTTCATTAACAGGAAGGGGATGATTTACAATGGATGGTGTGAAGGATGAAGTTTGTGATGTGATAATTTGGGACAACTTATCGTGATTTCTAAGAAATGAAGATTTAAGAGTTCCCACAACTATTGGTTATGGGGAAGCTTGTTGTGGTTGGTCGGGTTGCTGGGTGAGGAGTCATCGTGCCGAGCTCGACTCAGTAAGTGTATATGTGGTGTTTATTTGGTGAGATTTATGAAAAAGGTGGGGGAGATTGTTGATAAATTGTTGTAATTCAACATCTTTATCAATTTTTTCTTTCAGTCTCAGGTATTATATCTCTATAGGGGTTTGGTGAGGGAACATTGGTTTGGTCTGGTATCTCTTCTTCTGTTATTTTGGTTGGGGATGGGGGTGAAGGGGTGGAGGTTAAATCAATAGGGTCGAATTTAGGGGGGGTAGTGACTCTTACGTTTTTGGATTTTCCTTGTTTTTCTTTTGTCTCTATGAAGCGTTTTAACTGCAAATCGACACATATTTTGTTCTTGGTGGGCTCCTCCAAAATGTCAGCCACTCTACTATATAGTTCTTCTTCATCATTCGACTCTCCTTGAAGAATGAGTTTATGCTTTCCCTTCCATTTTGGTGGGATATTGTTCTTCCTCTGGGATTGGGATAGTTCCTGAGATATTTGTCGGATATTTTTCTTCGTTAGAGAATACTAAGGTTTTTCGTACTGTGTTTCTTTGTCTATTTGTTCTCCTCCCTCCTCCTCCTGCTGTTGGGTCAGTATAACGGCCTGCTGGGTTTGTGGTACAACTACAATATGAAGATTATTTTTCTCTTCTTCTAGGGTGTCCCCTGAAGTGAAAGTACTATTATGAAGATGGACTTCATAATATTCTTCCTTCTCTTGGTCGGTTAGGGGTTCTATAATTGGTTGGTTGGTCTTCTTCGCCATTGGTGGTATGAACATCTTGGTGTTGGATTGTCGGCCCAACTATATAAAAATATCCTTGATTTTTGGGTAATAATTGGGGTGTTTTTCCTTCTCCGTGGCTCCCTGCATGTATCGTACTGCAATATGGTCTAGTTCCAACTAAATGTGTGCTTTCGGGGGAAGACATATTTGGATGTTTTGAGGCACCCTCCATCTGGCTGTTTGGATTTTTAAATTTTGAAACCAATTGTCTAACAGGATTTTGGATTCTTTAAGTTCTTGTGGATTTCTAGCCATTTAAAATTGCTTAAAACGCCACATATGAAATCTGCACGGTTCCAAGAACTGTGGATGTACAACCGGACACAAGTAGTACATAGTGATCCATATGATTAGTGACCGAAACCTGATTATCGCACCTGTTTCCTGGCATTTTTCACATATGGATTTGATCATATCGGCTACATATTGATACTAATAGTATGTTTTCCCCTTTTCATATATTTTGTCTACGGCTTCCAACATGTCGACCCTCAAATCGCACCCTCGCCCTGGACACAATTTTAGGAACCATTTTGTGTGTTGTGGCCTTGATTTGTTTGACTATCATCCCTTTAGAGTTTTTACCAATGAGTGTACCTGTTAGTTTTTTGATCCTCTCCATATTTGATCCGATAGGAACATGCTCGCCTTTATTAGAAATCCCAGTAAGCTTATAAATGGTTTCACAAGATATCTCAACAGGTTTTTCGAAGTAAAAATTCCCATTGTGATATTGGCTAATGATGAATTTGACAATGGGTTATTTTGTCTCTCCAAAACTCACCATGAGAGGTGCGTTAATGTAATTCATTATGGTACTAGCATTTACTTTCTTCCCTTCCTCGATCATTTTTCATGTTTTCATAGGCCCATTTTGTAATCTCTTCCCAGAGTCGCGCCCATGATTTTTCCAGTACTTTTTCCTTTTTAATGTTTTTCAATCTGTTTACCAACGGAGTTACAACAAATTCCAACTCCTTTGCTTTGGCCGTCGTGGATCTGGTCTTCTTTGGTGTCATTTTCTCGTCTACAGGGTCGTATTTTCTCTCAGGGTTCTGATAATTTTGTCTCTCAAGTTATTTGTAGAATGGTATGAAATCTTCGGCTGACGTAGTATTTATAGGTGGAGCAAATATCGATCTTGTCAATGAAGGTATTAATGGCGGATTTTATTGAAAAGGATGCTCTATTGAAAGATATTTTAATGCACTCTGGTTTTGGCACTCCCTTTGACTGTAGTCATGATAGCTTGATTGGACATTTTGATCCTCTTATCGATGTTGATTGTATGGTCAATAGGCGGTATGTTGATGATGAAGATGTAAATTGTTGATTTTGTCCAACTGTATTCTGCTACGTCTTTCGATATTTCCTGTCATTTTGATCTTGCTGGGATTTGATTCTTTTGTTTGTTTTTTAGTTTTTTATGGCTTTTTTTTTTATAGGTTTTGGTAACAGTTATGAAACCGTTTTTTTTAGGTTTTTCAGTTTTGATACCGCTTTAGTCAGACACCATTTACCAGTTTTTGAAATACTCTTCCTTGTAATGTTATCAGTCGAACTAATCCATTGGCATTGATTTCTTCAACGATATAGGGTCCCATCCACTCTGTGTGCAGTTTCTTTGGTTTTCCTTTTACCCAACTGTTATATAACAACGCAAGATATCCAACCGACAAGTTCTTGTTTTTGATGTTTCGTTCGTGCCATGCTTTTTGTTGTTGTTTTTGAATTTCTTGATGATGTATAGCTATTAGTCGGTATTCTTGTATCTTAGATAGTTGCATTAGTTGGTCCTTATTTGCTTCTTTGACATTAATATGTAATATGTTGGCTATTACTGGTGTCTGTTGTCGAAAGTGTAGGGGAACGACTACTTCTTAGCCATAGAATAGTCAAAATGGTGTTTGGTCTATGGAGTGTTTGTATGTTGTTTTATATGTCCATAATATAGCAGGAATTTTCTCATCCCAATCATCTTTGTCAGTGTTACAAATTTTTGTTAGGCCTCTTATTAGGGTTTTATTAGATGCTTCTATTGCCACATTAGACTGAGGGTGATAAGCTGTACTTTGTCTATGGTCGATTTTGAATAGCTCTATCAATGCTGCAATAGTTCTGTTAATAAAGTGTGATCCTTGGTCACTTATTAGAGTCAATGGACAACCAAATATAAAATATATGTTTTCGTATATGAATTTGCCAGCTTCTTCACTAGAAAAAGTTTCGACAGGTTCTGCCTCTGCCCATTTAGTAATGTACTCGACTCCTGTTATGATGTAGCGTGCACATGTCCTTCTTGATGGAACTGGAAATGGCCTTATAAAGTTGATAGCCCAAATTTCGAACGTTAAACTTGGATTTACCAATATTAGGGGCATCTTAGTACTAGGTAAAGGTCAACCTAACCGTCGAGAGCGATCACATTTATTAACAAAATTTCGACAATATTTGTGTAATGTCGACCACCATAGTCTCGATTGTTGGATATTTTTGGTAGTCGTGTCCGACTGAAAATTCCCTCCAGCTGGTCCATAGTGCGCTTCATGCATTATGTTTTCCCTTTTGTGCTCTAAAACACACCGAAAAAGTACTTGATCCAAGCCCATTTTGTATAGGAATCCGTTAATTAGACTATATGGTGCAAATTTCATTGCTAGAATTTTTTTCATTTTAGTGCTCATACCTTCAGGTGCTTGAACATTCTCTAAAAATTGAGCTATTTCTTCTAGTTCCACTGGTACAAATTCTATTCTAAATATATGCCTGATGCATCAATTCATATATGAAATTTAATTGACCAGTTTGGAAACCTGAGAATGGGTGCCTTGACTAATTTTTTCTTCAACATGTCGAAGGAAGCATCACATTCCTTAGTCCATTCGTAATCCTAGTATCCTTTCAATAGCTCTTCCAAAGGGTAGGTCATATATGAGTAATGACAAATGAATTTTATATAGTATCCCATGTGGCTTAGTAATAGTCTGACTTGCTTTGGATTTACTAGGGGTTTTAAGTCAAAAATGATTTTTATTCTTGCAAAGTCGACCTTGATTCCTTCCTTGCATACAATATGTCCCAGTAGAATTCCTATGGGGGTCAAAAGGATGCATTTCTTTATATTGAGTGAAAACTAGATTTTTCGACATCTTTCCAAAATTTGTCTTAGCCATTTGCAATGATATTTCAACATGGATTAAATTGTCCAATCATCAAAGTATAAAACCATGGTTTTATAAATGTATTCTTGAAATGATTTGACTACTATCCTAGAAAATATAATTGGTGCATTCTTTAACCCAAATGGCATAAGTATCTAACCAAATGAACTGAATTCACAGATAAATGTCGTCTTTTTCTAGTCTTGTTTAGCAATCGGGACTTGATTGTACCCTGAAAATTCATTTGTAAATGAATAGCACTCGTGTGCTACAACTTCATTTAGGATTTCATCTGCAAATGGTGTCAAAAATAGATCTGTTAAGGTGACTTTATTCAGCTCCTGGAAATTGACACAAATTCTCAGTTTTGTCGGATCATGCTTTTTCGGTTGAACGACCATTGGGATTTCCCACTCTGACTGGATTGGATATATGATCCCTGCTACTAACATATTTTCAATCTCTTTTTTCACTATTTCCTTATTGTTATCAGTCAGGATCTACCCATGTTGTGGAAAGGTAGTTCCCGAGGTAACATCAGAACCACTTTAGACTATATTTCTGACCTAACATAGTTAGAGAGGGATCTCTCACTATTTAAAAAGTTTCCATACTCAATATATTCAATCAAAGACAGTTAGAAGGTTAGATTTCTGAATAAAACAAGTTTGGTTTTATAAAATTTGGTGGGACAATCACGGAGGAGACCATTAGGAAATGGATTCAATAATAAGATCTGAAATAGGTTGCAAGAGGTAGGAAGTCTGAAGGTTTATGGACAATGACAAGGTAGACACCCTTTCCTCAATATGGAGGTATTAGTAGGTTGATTAGCAGATAGAAGGAGACAACCTATCAAAAAGAGCACCTAACTAGGGTGAATCCTGTAAGACTTTAGAAGAAAATGTTTTGAAAATTCTTAAAGAATGGACCTAGAGCACGTAAGATGAATTTTAGCCCATATACACTAATGCTCAATCATGAAATAAAATACAAAATGAAGTGGGAAATAGGATAAACAATCACATAAAGAAATTACTTATTGAAGAAAAAGATGGCACACGTATTTCTGCCATGAAAGGTTTAACATTCCTCCTCTGCAAATTTCATTCATCTACTGAAAAATTGAAACCCATTACAGTGAAGAGCCTCTTCTCTCTTGAAAAATAAACCCGCTCTCCCTCGATGGGGAGCCTTTTATAGTGTTTAAGACCTCCAAGGATAATCCTTGAAACAGGGCGAGAAATTGTTCACAGTCATAATCAAAATAATAACTAACTAAGAAGTGGCACCTCTACCATGATTTACATATATTAAACAAACATCATGGATAAAATGTGCATTCTCTATTTTGATGGAAGCACGATGCTTCTAGTTCTGAGCTTGCGGGCCGTGAAAATGACGTCTCAGGATGCTTCTGGTGGCTCGTCGCTGACTATGCCTAAAACCTTTGTCTATCTGTCGAGTTAGAAACATGTATTTTCCCTTTTTGTTCATTTCAAGCTCAAAGGTAACTTTCTGCATGGGACCAAAACCAACAAGAGAGTTTGTGTCCCTTCTGTGCTCAGCCTTCCCCACAACTCCCCCCTCACCTGCTAACACTGTTATACAAGGGGACTTGAATAAGGGATGCATTTATCCTGTCAGTGATAAGCCTCAGTAATGGATTATCATTCTTGTACTCCTCAACTCCCATGAGGAGGGTTCTCATGTAGGAAATATGGCAGATTGTGTCTTCGAATTCCTCACCACCTCAGAAAAAGTAGGCATGTGGAATTCACAAATACGGTGATGGAGACTTTGGACCCTTGATGCTCTAGTATGACCATTCACTCCCATAGAGTGCTTCTAGAGACTATATTCATGTTCTAAGGATTTTGAGGAAACGATTGCATCCGAGGGTTTTGGAGGGACACCCACGGGACGTGAAAGCCCATGCATCACGTAATTGGAGGTATGGCTACCTGAAAAAGGGTGTATCTCTCAATGTACTGGACATATTTTCCTCGATGGTTGGTGCTTCCTTGGTGTAAAATACTAGGGTGATAGATGAGTGTGGAATTGAGCTCACCAACCAACAACACACCCAAACTGACAAGTTTCTTGAACCAGATCAGCATTGCAAATTTATCAGAATTCTTGGACCCTCCAACAGAATGATACTTCAAGTTTTTGTCCATTACTAGCTCATCCTATGCACCTTAATGGATCTGAAAGGTGGTGTTTATATAGGATTGGAAAACTGGACACGGGGATGACCCATCAGCATTCTTGCACAATTCATCATCGAGTAGCCTGGTGACGGCACAAGCGAGCACATGAGCTGAGGGATTCCTTTCCTGCTAGAGATCTAGTCATGCCACCTTATCTGCTATGGAATTTCATTACTGGCTGTAGAAAACACTTTAGGTGTTACCCTGCTTGTTTGATCATACGCTTCAGGGCATATGGACTAGACTTTTTCTTTCCCTTTCGCTCCTGTGATAACGATATCAGAACAATTTTTTTTTTGCATTTTCCCTACTTCATGGGGAGATCAAATTTGCTGCTCCACATATTATATTTTCACAATATTTTTCTGATTTCACACGCCAGCCACATGATGAATATCTGGTTTTGGGTGAGATGGCATTGTCGCGGGGATGATTTATCCTGTAGGTATGCCAGAAATAGTGTTAGGGAAATCAATTAACTGTAAGGAAGACAAATTGTACGTGAGGGATTCCTCTCCACCGTCAGATTTACCTTTACACGACATCTATGGGTTTGGAACTTTCTCAACCACTCGATCTGAACACCCTCCATATCCGTCATCCACGTGTACAGACCCATGATATTTCTCCAATTTGATGGGGCCACTTATCTCATGCTAGTACCACTGGAGAAATAGGTTTCCACCCTAGATATTTCTTTGGTGAGATATGCACCATCAAATGTCATCGCTTTTTAACCCATTTCGTTACTCGAGAGGTCATACCTTTCGTGATCATTTCAATGTGGTGGAATCAACCTTGCCCATAGATATACCTTTCTTTGAATTCAATCCATCAATATAAAATATCTTCATATCAAAACTCTACACTACCAACCTGCACAACTTATTTTTGGGGAATCAGCGTTAGCTGTTGATCTATAACCAGTCTTCATCAGGATCGTTCAACCTTTTGAAGTTTAGTATTCTGCCAATCCTTTCTCATCTGATTTCCTGAGCAACTTTTGATCATAGAATTCACCTCATCCATCAATCAACTTGATCTCTTGTCACAACTATAGATCTTTGCGGCATCTACCACTTTATGCAGATTGAAATCGTAAGTTTCTCCACGTTAGTTCAATCTGCGGAATTATTTTAGACCACAGATCTATCTCCACCTTCATCTCAACCATCCAATTTTCTCGTTGATTAACCCATTTCACGATTTGAAAATTTTTCTCCCTCCAATAAAGTTCACTGCGCAGAATGATTTAGCACCATGGATATAACTTTGGATCAATATCAACCCTCCAACATTGCTCCAATTTAACCTACTCTGCAAATCTAAAAAATGCATTCTACCTTGCATGTTTGATCTATGAAATTTTTTTCCATTGTTGATATTCACCATCCTGTATCTGAACCATTGATTCATGACACTCTTCACCTCATTTCCGCTGCTGCTTATTTCAAAGGTAGAAAGATCCACCACCGTGGATCCAAACCCTTTCATCATCTAATGATCCACTACGAATGATCATTCTTCCCTGTTAACTTAGAGGGCACCTCCATAATATTTTAAAATATGCTCAATTCCCAAACCCTTTAATACTCCAAAATGTTTCAACTATGGTGCTAATAGTTGGCTCCACTAGGGATGCTATCCTCCCTGTGAGGTAGCAAAGAACCCTATATACCAGGTGCCAAATCCATTGGGTTGCCTCCAATATTTCTTTGAAATCCTAAACCTGTTCTGACATATAACCATCAACTAAAACCATTCTGCAAACAAATCCCACTCTATCAACCTTCAACCTGTCACCTGACCATACTCTGAAGACCGAAAGCAACTGTAACTACAGACCTTAAATTGTAACTGAACTACACTGGAAACTGAAACTAAACTAAAAAAGGTTGAAAGAAATACTTGCCATGTCGAGCTTATTCATACCTACATATCTTACTTTAATAAGCACAAATTCCCAATCAAGCAAAATCTGACTTCCAATGAAGGCAATCAAGCAATTTATCCAATAATTATGTTTCTTCCTAATGCTTTATTGAAATTAGAACATAGGAACAAGATGGAAAAAGGTTATGATGAAAAGTATGTCCTTTTCTGTAAACACATAACCAACTTACCCATCTGAAAAAATTATCCATGAATTCTGCTATTGGATCATAAAAAGCATGACAAATTTCAACATACTCAATCACCTATTTGTCATGACAAGGATGTCCAAAAAGTAACTTGTCTTGCATACTGTCAAAATGATCTTCAAAATAAATTTGAAAGGAAATCATGACTATTTTCAAATGAAATATCCACAATTTCATTCAAATTTTATGAATTTAAACTTTACCTTCCTTATATGCTTCAATAGAAATATCATTCTTTTCTCCAATAGAATCAAGCAAACAAAATCCTTCTTCTTGAGATGAAATTTTTGAATGTGAAATATTTAAAGAAGCATTTATTTGAGAACCCTTACCTCTTTCTTTGTAATCTAATTCCTCATTGAAAACCACTGATTTCTCCACTTGTTGAGATTGACTACATGATTGTTCATCCTCCTCATCTTCCACTTCTAAAAAGTCCATGACATTTTCCATATCTTCAAATTTTTGTATATGTTTAGAGGCTTTAAGTCTTTGTATTATCAGTTCAAATGAAGAATAACACAAAGGTAAACTGTCACCTTTAGTACACTCATTATCTTCTCCTTTTTCAACCCTTTGACTTTGAATTACAGTCCAATTTTCTTTCGATAACAGGACTTGAAATTACAAAATTTACAGCTGGTTTTTTAGGTATAACATGCAAGAATTCATCCTCATATTCATCATATATGGGCATACAGAAATATTTTTTAAAATCACCACTAACAGAATTTGTAACATGCTGATTTCAATCTTCAGAAAACAAATTAGTAAAACCATCTTCTTTTACATCACGGGGCTGATCAATTCTCTGTTTACTAAGAGAAGGTTTGAGATGCACAAAGAATGTTTCTCTTTTTTTATGGTTCTCAACCAAGTATAATTTATTTTCCATCTTATCACCACTGTCTTGGTTTGAAATTTTTTTAGACATCTTAAGATTGTCTTCAACCTCCAAACAATCAATAAACATTTGCTGCAATGTGACTGACTTTCTCTTGAAAATAAGTAATGATAGTTCAAGAGGAAAGGTAGTTGCATAATAAAGTTTAGCAGCATTTTCAAGAGGTTGTATTTATTTTGGCATGTTATAGTAAAATCTTGCAAACCTCCTGTTAAAACTAGACATGGTTTCACCCTCTTGTTTCTTCATGGAATAGAACTATGAAAGTATTTGGTATAATGGCCTTCTCTTACCCCAAAATTTCAAAAAGATGTCAGAAATCTCTTCCCATGTATTTATGGATTTAGGATGCAATTGCTTAAACCATTCCTTAGCATCTCCTTGCAAAGATTGGGAAAAATCCCTCATGCATACATCATCATGTTCTACTTCAAAAATGTCTAGGAAATGTTCAAAGGCTTGTAAATGTTTCTCAACTTTGAGATTCTTGGATTCTCCATCAAAATTAGGAAGGTGCTTTTGGTGCTTTGTAGGGAAACCATGAAGAATAATAGGTAATTGAAGTGGTCTGTATCAGTTAGGGATATTGGAAGAAACATAGCTATGTGGAATTGATGTATTATCAACTGTGGTTTCATGAGGCTCAAAACGGTGGTATTTAATGTCATGTGGTTCGAATGAAGGATCTTGATCAAAATCAAATGTATAGGATGATGAAACAATTTCAAATCATAAAGAAAAATATACATGAGTAAATTCATGGTTTTTTTTAGTGCAATGAACAATGGAAAACTGTTTTGAAAAGCTTAGGAAAAGACAGGAAATTTTTTACAAAAAAGGATAAGACATCTTGGAGAAACCTGAAACTTGATTACCTTATCTTTTCATCATGCATTTCAATGTTTTTACAATGAGCTCATTTCCCTATTAGAGTCTTCCAGTTCTCTTTGAAAACTTGATCTCTAGATCATGTCACCAGTGGAGTCACTGAAAGCTATATTCTCTGAGAATGGAGTCACCAGGTGAAAGATGCACAACCTTCTTGATGTTTAACCATTGTTCACCATCAACAATCAAATCTGAAACTATGTGGTTCATACCTAGGGAAGATTTGAAGCTTCGTTCCCTAGCAACGACGACCATTTGTTATCACTTAGAATGTACCTAGGTTGTGGAAAGGTAGCTCCCGAGGTAACATCATAACCAGTTTAGATTGTATTTCTGACCTGATACAGTCAGAGAGGGATCTCTCACTATTTACAAAGTTTCCATACTTGAGATATTCAATCAAAGATAGTCAGAAGGTCTGATTTTTGAATAGAATAAGTTTGTTTTTATAAATTTTGGTGGGACAATCATGGAGGAGACCATTGGGAAATGGAGTCAATAATAAGACCTGAAATAGGTTGTAGGAGGTAGGAAGTCTGAAGGTTTATGGACAGCGGCAAGGTAGACAACCTGTCCTAAATTTAGAGGTATTAACAGGTTGATTAGCAAATAGAAGGAGACAACCCATCAAATAGAGCAGCTAACTAAGGTGAATTCTGCAAGACTTTAGAACAAAATGTTTTTAAATTTCTTGAACAATGTACCTAGAGCATGCAAGATGAATTCTGGACCATATACACTAATTCTCAAGCATGAAATAAAATACAAAATTAAGTGGGAAATAGGATAAACAGTCACATAAAGAAATTACTTATTGAAGAAAAAGATGGCACATGAATCTCTGCCATGAAAGGTTTAACATTCCTACTCTACAAATTTCATTCATCTATTGAAAACTTGAAACCCATTATAGTGAAAAGCCTCTCCACTCTTGAGAACCCAACTCCCTCTCCCTCGACGGGGAGCCTTTTATAGCGTTTCACACGCCCAAGGCTAATCCTCGAAACATGGTGAGAAATTGTTCACAGTCATAATCAAAATACTAACTAACTAAGAAGTGGCACCTCTACCACAATTTACATATATTAAACAAACATCATGGAGAAAATGCGCGTGCTCGATTTGGATGGCAGCACGATGCTTCTCATTCTGAGCTCATGGGCCATGAAAATGATGTCTAAGGATTCTTCTGGTGGCTCGTCAATGACTATGCTCGAACCCTTTGTTTGTATATCAAGTCAAAAATGTGTCTTTTCCCTTTGATTTTGTGATCAAAGGCACTTTTTTCATGTGCTCAAAACCGACAAGGGATTTTGTGTCCCTTTTGTGTTCAGCCTTCCCCATAGCTCCCCCCTCTCTTGGTAACACTCTTATGCAAGGGGAATTGAAGAAGGGCTGCATTTATCCTGTTAGTGATAAGCCTCTATAGTGGCTTATCATTCCTTTACTCCTCACCTCCCATGAGGAGGGTTCTCCTGTGGGAAATACGGTGGGGTGTGTCTTCGACCTCCTCACCACCTCAGAAAAAGTAGGCATGTGGAATTCACAAAGGCGGTGATGGACACTCTGGGCCCTTGATGCTCTAATACGAGCATTTAATACCACAGAGCAGTTCTAGTGACTATCATCATGTGACGAGGCTTTGGAGGAAATGATTGCATGCAGGGGTTCTGGAGGGATACCCATGGGACATGAAATCCTAGTCCTCACGCAGCTGGAGGTATGGCTATCTAAAAACAAGTGTATCTCTCAATGTGCTAGATGTATTTTCCCTAATGGTTGGCGCTTCCTTGGTGTAAAAAAATAGGGTGCTAGATGAGCATGGAATCGAGCTCACCAACCAACAACACACCTAGATTGATAAGTTTCTTGAACCATATATCCATCACAAATTTCTCAGAATTATTATACTTCGAGTTTTGTTTCTATGCTAGCTCATCCTATGCACCTTAATGGATCTAAAATGTGGTGTTTATATTGGCTTGAAAAAATGGACACGAGGATGACTCGTCAGCATTCTTGCATGCTTCATCATCGAGTGGCTTGGTGACGACACAAGCGAGCAAATGAGCCGAGGGATTCCTTTCCCACTGGAGATCTAGTCCCACTGCCTTATCTAATTTGACATTTCCTTATTGGCTCCAGAAAATACTTCAGGTGTTACCCTGCTTGGTTGACCATACACTTTAGGGCATATGGAATAGACCTTTTCTTGCCCTTTTTATCCTATTAAGACGATATCAGAAAAAATCGTTTTGTTGGGTTTTCCCTACTTCGTGTGGAGATCAGATTCACTGCTCCACATCTTAGATTTTCATGATATTTTTCTGATTTCACACGCCATCCACACGATGGATATCTAGTTTTGGGTGAGATGGCGCTTCCACAGGGATGATTTATCTTGTAGGTATGTCAAAAATAGTGTTGGGGAAAACTATTAACTGTCGGGAAGGTAGATCATACGTGCGGGCTTCCTCTCCACCATCAAATTTACCTTAATGTGACCTTTATGGATTTGGAATATTCTCAACTACTCGATTTTAACACCCTCCATATCCATCATCCACATGTATAGACCCGTGATGTTTCACCAGTTTGATGGGGTCACTTATCTCATGCTAGTTCCACTGGCAAGATAGGTGTCCACCCTAGATCTTTCTCCGGTAAGATTCACATTGTCGAATGTCGTCACTTATTAACCCATTTTGCTAATTGGGAGGTCAGACATTTTGCGATCATTTCAATATGGCGAAGTCAACCTTTCCTATAGATCTGCCTTTCTTTGAATTCAAGCCGTTGATAGACAAGATCTTCATATCAAAACTCTACACTACCAACTTACACATCTTATTTTGGGGGAATCAGCGTCAACCATTGATCCATAATCACTCTTCATTGAGATCGTTCACCCTTGAGAAATTTAGTATTCCACCAATCCTTTCTCATATGATTTCCCAAGTAACTTCTAATCACGGAATACACCTCATCCATCGATCAACCCGATCTCTTGTCACAACCATAAATATTTGCGGCACCTACCACTTTTTGCAAATTGAAATCATAACTTTCTCCGAGATAATTGAATCTGTGGAATTGTCTTAAACTATAGATCTATCTCTGCCTTCATCTCAACCATCCAATTTTCTTGCTGATTAACCCATTTTACGATTTGAGAAAGTTTCTCCCTCCGAGCGAGTTCACCATGTGGAATGCTTTAGCACTGTGGATCTAAATTTGGATCAATATCAACCCTCCAACATTGATCCAATTTAACATAATCTGCAAATCTAAAAACTACATTCTACCTTGCATCTTTGATCTGTGAAATGTTTTTCCATCGTCGATCTTCACCATCCCGAATCTGAACCGTCGATTCATGACACTCTTCACCTCATTTCCGCCGCTGCTTATTTCAAAGGTAAAATGATCCACCACCATGGATCCAAACCCTTTCATCATCTAGCGATCCACTACGAATGATTATGCATCCCTGATAACTTAAAGGGCACCTGCACAATATTTTAAAATAAGGTCAATTTCCAAACCCTTCAATACTCCAATTTTTTTTGACTATGGTGCTAACACTTATATTTGTGAACTAGTTTGTAAGGCCTTTTCTTTATAGGGCTTGCATTAGTTTTGATATCTATTCTAATTTCACCCATCTCTTGTACTAAACCTTTTAAGTCTTTATATTCTTGGGAAAAGACATCCTGAAATTATTTCAATAGATTAAATATTTCTATTGTTTTCTCATCATCCCAATAGTCACCTATTCATGCCAGTTTTGGTCGGTCATCATTGGAGATGTTGACTTCTTTGGTTTTGACCTTCGCGTCCATCCATTTTGGCACCTTAATTTCATTTATTTATCGACTTCCTTCTTTAAATTGTGAAAATGATGTCAGGAAGTCTATTGCTTTCATCTTGTCAGTATCTTATTTGTCAGTTGATTTGACCTTAAGTATTGTTCTAATTGGTTTTAATGTCTCTAGATGATCAGATTTCCACTGAAATATTTTTCCATATGTATGCTCATTTTCTAGTCGAAGACTTATCGACTGAGGTATTTTACTCGACCCAATGTTATTGCATGATGCTCTTGGTTAGTTGTGGTTTTGTGTCAACTTAGGTTGGACAGTTGATTGTATAAATGTTTTTTTTGATTTTTTGCTTCGACTAGTTTATCATCTTCCGGTATGAATCTAAAGTCCTTAACGAAATTTCCTTTAAGTTCATTCCATACGAATGTTTCAACTTGATATTCTTCCATATTATACCATTTATTTGGTAAATTGTCAAGTGTGGATGGGAATAGGTGTGGCCATGTTCACTCATATTTGTACCTAAGTCTTCTCCATTCCCTTTCGCATTTACTTATGTGATTTTCAGGGTCTTGCCATTGTGTATTTGTTCCCGTTTAGTTAGCTTCCTCCCACTGAATAATTCGATGAAGTATGTCGAATCTGTTGTCCACGTTTGTAGCCTTGATTGATGGGTATCCCATGATTGAGTAGGTTGACCTATAAATGTTTCGACCAAGCTTTGTAAACGGTCATGCTCACCTAAGTTTTTGGAAACTTGTTTGATATGGAGGAATGGTGATTCCCTTTCTTTATACTGACAAGTTTATTTATTTTATGTTTTAATCAGCGCTAAATAAGGGTATTCCCTAATTTTCCTTTCAAATATTTTTGGAATAATGGACACGAAAAATAATTGTCGAGTTAGTTTTTTCGATATGGCCTGTATAGTCCAACATACTTGTGCTTGAGTTTCATAGTTTTCTATTTCCCAATCGTATAACTCTGCATCCAAATTATATCCCACTAATTATTGCTCCCCCAAATGAAGTTACCCATAAATATTTGGCTCAATATAGTCTTCGTTATTCTGGATCTTGTAAAGTTGTCGGATGTCGACCTCTTCATCTATTGGTTCGGTCCAAGGTTCACCTTGAGAAGGATGAATAGGGAAAATTACTTTCTCTCCAGTTCCTTTAAGCTTTATCCTTTCTTTGTCTAACAAAATCGATGCCTACATCTTTCGACCCCATGGTTGACCTACCAAATCTGGGAAGGAGTTGGATCCTTCCTTAGGGTCTGTGATTTCAAAATCCACTTTTGTAGTAATACCCTTTATGGTTGTGTTGAAATTTCTCCAGATCCCAATAGGTTTGATAGGTCCTTGATCTGCTAATTTTAAGTATTAGCCTGGCTCGTTAAGTTGAGGTCTGCCCAATTGTTCCCATGTATCTTGCATCATAATATTCACTTGAGATCCAAAATCAAGAACAAATTTTCGAACGTGATATCCTTCTATCTCTAAGTCGACAAGTGGGTTAGCATCACTCTTATCTTTCTGATTTATGTTGCTTATATTCTTAGTTTGTGTATCAATACTTATTTTGTTTTTTATATTGTATAACAAATCAATAAATTGTGCTACTGATTTATCATTATGTATTAAGTTAAGTATTGCTTGTGATATATTCTGTCGATTATCATCGGTTTCTTCTTGTCTAGCGAATTATTGAAACATATTTGATGGATCATTGTATAATTGTTTTTTCTTTATGGGATTAGGATAATCATCCTTGCTTTTGATTTTACTTATTCTTGGATTATCATTACTAATTTTTGTTCCTTGTCTAGTAACTACTTGTAAATTCTTTGCACGAATTATATCACATTTTTGAACACATGACAAGACATTAACATTTTTCTTCTTATTTATTTTGTCGAGTATGGTGCGACAATCCTCTACCGAGTGATCGCCCACACCAAAACTAGTACAGAATTTTAGGTCATTCCAATCTTTATACGGACAGTATGTGTATCAATGACCTTCATTATAACATGTGAAACACCGAATTTGTCATCGTGATATGTTGTCCCAACTTCCAATGAATTGGCCTTGACCAGAAAATCCTCCATGATGATTGTCATACCGACGCTCATATCTCCGACCTTCAGATTTCTGGTTTCTTTGCTCATTCTGTTCATTATTATTATTTCTTTGTTCAACAACATTAGTTTGATAAACAACATGATAGTTTTGTCAAATTTTCAGGTTCAAGTGGAAATCAGCTGTCGTGTGACTCTTAACTTTGCAAATTGCACACTAGGAGGCTTTTCCATTCTTTATTTTGAATGGGACTTCTTTTGTTGCATGGATCCTATTTTCCTGGTAGATGTCACAGAAGCACTTTGTTTGAACAAATCAGACATTTTGTTAGCTAATATCTTGTCGACAGTTATCTTTGGTATGACCAGCCATTGAGCAATTTGTGCACCAGATATCTTGTCCCTTGAGGTTCAGTTCTCCTAATTATTTTTTCATTATTTCCAATTGTTCTTCAAGATGATTATCCATAGGGTGTGTAGGTTAATATTCGTCCATCTCAACTGGAAATGATTTTGTGAGTGCTTCTTCATATGTTTTGAATGTGTCCAGACTAATATGTATTTGGATCTTCTGTGAAAGTCCTGCAAGAAACCATTGAATTAATAGTTGTTCATCAATATTTTAATCAAGTTGGATCAGTAGGTCCTTTAATCATTTGTTGTAATCCAAGATAGTTTATGTAGGTTTTTGAACTTTCATTTTTATCTTTTTTGCAACCAGATGCTTTGAATCTAGTGTTTTAAAGAAGGATAAGAATTGTTGCTCAATATTGTCTTTGGTCGTGTTGGGTGTCTTCTTGGTATATGTCATATACCAAGTCATTGCCCACTTTCACAAGGCACTGACGAACTTTGCCATCTGTCTGTCTTCACTTGTTGACACATTTGTGTCCCATGTTGATTCACAAATGAACCAGTGTCATCTGGGATCCTCATCACCGTCATAGAGGAGGATGTGTGCTGCACTGTGCCCCATGTTTTCAGCATCAAAGTATCCTTCATGTGGTGGTGGTGGGGGTGGTGGGATATTCTCTACAACTATATGTTGTTCATAGCTATTTTCGACATAACTCTCATTATTGTCGAAATTTTTATTTGTCATTTATTCCTCGACAAGTAGTTGGACTAATTCAACTTCTTCTGTCAATGTCCAAGACAATTGTTGTAGCTCGAATATTCTCCCTTGTGAATCCGACAGTTATGTGTTCCCTAAACATGTGTTTAGCAGGGGCGTGCTCCTTCATTTATTGGGTAGAGTAGGTTGATACTTTAGTTATGTGGGTACGATTGGAATGTGACCCAGTTTCCTTCCTCAGGTTGACGAACTACCGAATGATCGACATCATTTCCTTCGTTGTCCAGTTGGCTCCATACTCTGAACTCACCAAATCATAGCCTTAGGTCCTCTTCAAAAATGGCCCGCACTTGGGAAGTTAGGTTTGAATTTATTGGATATAGAGGTCTTACATCTTGGGATATCTCAATATGGAGAGCTTCACACTGCTCTATCCACAAATATTCCTCCATTGATGACACTTCTTCCTCATATATGCCCTCTTCTTGTCGGTCATGACTCAACTCTGGTGGATTTCCTTCATGTTCGGTCACCTTGGTATTCATTCTTCTTTGCAATTTAATGGCCTTCTCTCTACGTTCCTCCCTTCTCTTTTGCCTCTTATCTCTTTCTATTTTCTATGAATCTGGAATGCTTTTGTGAGTCACTATCTAAATTATTTCTTTCTTGGCCCAAATTTTAATCGTTGTTGGTTCTTCCCACAGTCCACTAGAATCCTTATACTCTACTTCGACATATGAATATATACCCCCCCATAGCCTACCTAATGCTTTAGTAAGCCCAAATAGTTTTGTCTATTTTCTCAAGAAGTACTCCCACTCCCTTTTTGCAATAAAATTCTCCCATGATTTCTGCTTCTCCACCCAGTTAGTATTTGATGGTGGTTTGATTAGTGATGGACGAGGTTCAACAATGTGTCCTACTCCCCTGTTGATTATGAATTTAAACAAAAGAGTCGTTAGTGAGAAAAGGAACTGCTCAGTGAAATTTTTATAGAAGCTTGCTTCGATACTCTCGACAGAGACTCTCTCTTCCACAACGTGGTCTGCACAGCATTTGTCTGCAATTTTTTCAAACCACTCCGATAGATTCATTCGTCCTCCTCTTATCTATTTCTGGAGCAACTCTTGATCCTTAATTTCTACTGCCCTTTTCATCCAATAATTTCTTCAGAAACTGAGGCACCAATTTTAAAATATTTTCATGTGTTTCAGTGAAGAATTTCTCCTTCTCTTGGGAAATAGATAACTTGTTTCTCCGAGTGTAGTTCTGCAAGTAGTTTGCGATCTTAAGCTCCCACTAGTCCTTAATCTCTTGCTCTGAGATCATCTGCTAATGTTCATTTCATCCATACGTGTACTACTAGCAATGGAACCAATGTTGTGATTACTTAGATCACTAAGTTACCAATAATACACATAAATAATCATATAATCACAACAGAGATAAGAGACAAAGATGTAGGATGAATAACAACTTATATTACACAATAACACATATGGGTTCATATAAACACCAAACCAAACCAAGTTCATATCTGGCTCAACAACCTATATATATGATTACAAAACAGTTATGAATAACTACTTGTTGATTCAAACAACCGACATGACCTATGGAGGCCGACCTAATCTCTAATTAGTCGGCTGTAATACTCTAAAATTTCATAAAAAATTAAAATTTTTCCTATGAAAATAAATGTTTACACTTGTCACTTAAGAGAGAAATGTAACTGTTAACAATTAACATATTAAGGTCTAATCTAGAATTAACACTACTTCCTTTATTAATTTCTATATCTGCATACTTAATTATTTGCTTTCATAAATCAGTATTAAATAGGTGATGATCTGAAGTAACATGAGCTGAAACATCTGTTTGTTTACTATGTACTAAATTTTGTTTTACTGTTTGTAAACATGAAAGAACTTTAGTTCATGTCCGAGGCTTACTTATCTTTTTAGCTAATGTAGTGAAGTGATGCTTCTTATACATGTCTTTTTATAGGTAAGACGTTTTACAATCCAGTTTCCAGATCGAGATTAATTATCTCAACTAGCATAAATAAAATGATAGTATATTTGTTTAATTTACAACTTTGAGCAAAAAGGAAGTATCGTCAATTCTGTAAATTGACTTTTTATTTATTTACTTATAAGCGTATGCATTTGGAAAAATCTGAACATAATTCTAGATGTTCTTCTTCCTAGATTTGACTATAACATGTTCATCATTCTTTCATCTATTTGTTATTATATTAGGTCCTATATACAATTTTAGAGAAGATAAATTTCGCACACTAGGTCTTTTGATACATCATTACTCGTTACCATAGTAATTCATATGTATTTGTCTCAATCATGCATTCCAATATTATATAAATCATAAAAACCTAAGTCTAGTTATTGTTATAGGGTATAATGGGTTGACATTCATACAAAAAATGGAACTTATGAATTAATGCAAAAACAATTCTACTATCTACTTAGATATGGGTGATTCCATGAAGGTGGGTAACACGTTTTGGCCAAATTTGGCGATGAAAACCTGATTTTTTATTGATGTGCTAGATAGAAGCCCTCGAAATGCATATATGCCATGTGAATTTCGAATTGCACTAAAAAAACAAATTGTAGAATATTATGTTTCCTTCCCAACGCTATTTTAAAAAATATATTCTGATTTCATTTAATGTGTGAAATTTTGCATTTAATGAACGGTGTGACCTTTAAAATTTGAAGAAGTTAATAAGTGGCTCATGTCCATCCCCAATAATTTAATATTACATTAATAATTAAAAAACAAATATACGAGCATGATCTATACAAAATGTATTATGGTATGCATATTTTTTTGTTAATTTATTTCGCAATATAGAATTATTTATTGTTTTTTGAAAGTGACCACATCTGATTTTAGCATCATTTTATACACATGTGTGTCCATCCCAGCTTTTTTTTCACTCATTTAAAAAATTGAAAAACCAAAAATACCCTTTTGAAGATGACGCGTCAATGTGTGGGCTGTGTATTTTTCTAAAATTTTTGGATGTGTACTTTTTACCCTGTGGATTTTTCTTTGAGCTACTTTGAAGTTGTTGTTAGGTTTTCTGAGTGTAAGTTTTAGAACTAATTTAAAAAAAAAACCATATGAATGTCAAAATGCATGCATGATACCTCAATGGATAGGGGATTCGATGATGAATCTATCGGTATGAACTCCGCTTAGTTATGTTCCATGAATGGTAGTGTTTACACCCCTAGAAGACACATAAAAACATTGATTTTCCTGTGAGAGTGCTGAATTTCTATTTTTCAGGCCCTTGATCGAGATATGGAGCTCGATCGAGGTTTTTACCAAAGATCGATTGCGGGTTTATTAAACCCTCGATCGAGTGTTTGTTAAACCCTAGATCGAGCAAATTATAAATAGCTTGATTGAGCTAATACCTCGATTAAGGTCGTGTCTTTGTTAAAAAAATCTTACAAAAGTGGTCGAGAATGAAGTTAAGAATTGATGGCATTAATGTCATTTCAACAACCTTCCTGATACCATTTCCCACCCGAATTCCTAAATAAATTCTATATAAACATAAGACATAAACATCTTACTAATTTAATCATTCACAATCGGCTTACCAATTTGAAACAATGCTTGTGTTTTAATGCAAATTTATCATTGTGTATTGTGTATTGTGTTTACATATTGTTGTAGGTGTGAATTTGGATTGTTTTATTTTGATCACAGTGGGAAGCAAAAAGCGTCGAAGTAAAATATCTAGTAGGAATCAAATCAACACTGAAGAAATAAGAGAGAAAGATAGAGAAAGAAAGAGGAAAAAAAGAGCAATCTTGAGAGGAGAAGAAGTTGCAAATCAAGCTATGATGGGAGAATCAAATGCCATTGCTAACAATATTGGTATTTAATTTAAAAGTTATCCAATTTTATATTCATAACTATAATTGTTTTTCCTAGTGATATAGTTCATATAATTTCATTCATATTTTCCTATAATTCCATATTACATAATATATTTAATTTCATAGTGTTCTAGTTCATAATTTATATATATATATGTGTGTGTGCGTGTTAAATTGTTTAGAATGTAAATATAATTTTGTAATTGTAATTTTGTAAATAATTCATAAACTTATATAAATTGTATGTGCATGTTTTAATTCATATGTATGTATTCATAATTGTATGTAAATTGTATAATTTCATATTCATATAATTTTATAAATTGCATATTCATATATTTAACTTCATAGTTAACTCTAGTTCATAATTTTTATATATATACATGTACATGTGTTAAATCAAGTTTAGAATTTATTATAATTTTGTAATTAATTCATAAAGGTATATGTACATTGTATGTGCATGTATGAATATATCATGTATTTATAATTGTAATTAAAATGTATAATTTAGTAAATTTACATATTCATATAATTTCATATTGCATAATATAGACTCACATATATATAATTTTTATGTAAAAAATTACAAAGATTGTTCTCAATGGGAGTTGATTGCACTGGTCATCATCGATTTTAATATTCAATTTTAATTTCATATTCATGTATATGAACATTTTCATAGTGTTCAAATTACAATTTTACATTACACTATGGTAATGATGATAATTACATTACAATTACAATTACAAGATCACATTACAATTACAATTACAATTTTACAATTACATTAAATTACAATCATTACATTATTACATTACATTTACAATTACATTACATTACATTACATTACAATAATTACATCATCACATTACATTACAATTTTACAATTACATTACATTACAATAATTACACCATCACATTACATTACAATTTTACAATTACATTACAATTTTAATATTGATTTAATTTCATAGTCATGTAAATGAACATTTTCATAGTGTTCAAATTACAATTTTATATTACACTATGATAATGATGATAATTACATTACAATTACAATTACAAGATCACATTACAATTACAATTACAATTTTACAATTACATTAAATTACAATCATTACAGTATTACATTACATTTACAATTGTACATTACATTACAATAATTGCACCATTACATTACATTACAATTTTACAGTTACATTAGAGTTTTAATATTGATTTAATTTCATATTCATGTATATGAACATTTTCATAGTGTTCAAATTACAATTTTACATTACACTATGACAATGATGATAATTACATTACAATTACAATTACAAGATCACATTACAATTACAATTACAATTAGAATTTTACGATTACATTAAATTACAATCATTACATTATTACATTACATTACAACAATTGCACCATTACATTACATTACAATTTTACAATTACATTACAATTTTAATATTGATTTAATTTCATAGTCATGTATATGAACATTTTCATAGTGTTCAGATTACAATTTTGCATGTTACATTAAATAATAATGATGATCTCTAATTACATTAAACAATTACAATTTTAATTTTAAACGTGTACAATTTTAATTTCATATTCACATGTACATGAACATTTTCATAGTGTTCAAATTACAATTTTACAAATTACATTACATAACATATTCAAGCAAAGAGGTAGATATAATATTAGACATGCATATAAGAGTATTTGTTGTACTCAAGTGAAGAAGGAGGTGAAGCTAAGTAGCCTTCATCATAAGGAAGAGAATGAGATGACACAACTCTTCCATATCAACATCCATATCATGAAGACCAAGGTTGATGCTCTATTGGATTCTACTTCACAATACAATCTCATAGAAGCACATTAATATGCATGGATGATTTAACAATGTTCTCAAAGAAACGCATAGACCATGTCAATAATGATAATAATTACATTACAATTACCATGTTCTAGTATATGATAATAATGATAATTACATTACAATTACAATTACAATCACATTACAATTACAATTACATTGCAATTTTACAATTACAATTACATTGCAATTTTACAATTACAATTACATTACATTGCAATCTTGTACAAATGACTAGGAATCATACTTAATAACATCCGGATTGGGACATAAGTCTCATCTACAACAACTATGGGAAGTACTTGGGCTTTGCCCTAAAACTCATTATGAGGAGTACCACAAGAACCTTGAAGTAGCTGGCCAATGAGAGGACCTACCAAGTGAAAAGGGCAATGACCCCTACTGGATTGACTAGATTCCCACTTGTGAGGAAAACCAAAGAGTTGTCGTTTGTGGCCAAGCGGTTAGAATTTTTACCTGCGCCGTGAAGTGAGGGGTACTGCCCCAATACTCAAGCCTGAGACAACCTTGGTGGCCAAGTGACTACCTTTTAACCATTAGGAAACCCATTTAAATCGGGGTCCATATTCATCTCCAGTTACTACTACAACCACCATTGTTTGCATTTATTTGTTAATTTGTTAACAAACAATGGCAATATATGATAAACTTAAAATAAAATGTTATTCAAGCTTGTATAATTTATTTGCTAACTTTTTAACTAACAATGACAATATGATAAGTAAAATAAAATGTTATTATTGATCTTTCATTTATTTGTATTTATTCTTGAGCTTGTAAATTTATTTTTGAGTTTGTATTTGTTTATTGCTAGATCCTGGCCAGCCATCACAAGATTGTGCACCCTCTGACTTCTAAAGAGTAATTGGGAGCTTCAATGACGTTGGAATAGCTTCTAATTGTTTAAGAGGGTTGGATGATGCCACTCAAGAAGAGTTCGGGAACCCGACCCTTGATCGAACAATCAGAGAACATGTTAGTAATATAATCAAGTTGTACTTTGAACAAAAATCAATGATTACACAAGCTCAAATCCTAGATGGATTGATAAAACACAAAAAATTGAAACATGCCACAAAGTTGTTGGGTTTTAAGGATGTTAAAAATAAAAATGCATGTGATAATGTAACAAAAAATGTAACAAATGCACTATCTGCATTTGGAAAGTCAAGAAAAACTAATATTAGTGCTGCTCGTTGGGAAATTACAAGTGTTATTGTGGCACGAAGCACCTCAAGAAATTGAATGGTTGCAACAATGTTAAAGCTACTCCACGTTTCAAGAAAAACACTGCACAAATACACTAAATTCAGGGTAAATATAGATGAAAATGATGAAGCTACTTGTTGGGCTCTTATATGCAGAGAAGCATATAAAGACAAGATGGAAGAGGGAATCAGAGAGAAGGTGATAGAGTATTGGGACAACCATTCTCATGCTATACCAAATCAAAAACATGTCTTGTGACAACGTTTTGGAAGAGGCATTTATAAGGAGCATTGCAAGCATGTTATGGAGATGACAGGAGTTGCTTTGTTCGAGGAATTCAAAGAATCAAATCCCGGTGTCCAGATCTCATTTACCATGTTCAGTAAGTTGAAACCGTGGTATATTAGGCCGAATACAATTCGAGACACTTGTTTTTGTCAACACCAGTTGAATTCTAGTTACACTACGACACATTTGTGGATTTTTGCAAAAAACATTGGGATGGTGAACTAGCTCCTCACATAGTGCGGGATTTTATTTCTATGATACTATGCAATAGGAATCCTGAAAATGTGTTTTTCAATAAAAGTCGTGTAGGTGGGAGAAGATGCCATGAATGTGGTGATTTGGCATTGTTCCATAGGAAGTTTCCTATCGATCCAGCACACCCTGGATTATTAGGTATCACCGTTAAGTGGGAGAGATATGAGTATGTCTCCATGAATCCATCATCTTCTTCACATGTTCCATCTAAGAGGATCGACTTGCTCGAGGATGATATTCCTATTTCATACTTCATGAACAAGTTTCAAAGTCAAATTTACAAATACATTAAACACTCCCACAGGTCTAGGTGGCAAGATTTATAATTTAAGAATTCTCGTGAGGTTTTTGAGCCAAGCACAATCCTATCGGTGGTAGACTTTGCCGAGAATTACACATTTGATCCTCAAAGAGAGATACAAAGTGAGTATTATCACTTCGACCAGGTTTCCATCTTCATACATGTATTGTATAGACATGCTTAGGCGAGCATTGATGGTAGGGATAGCACTCCTTAGTCATGCAATGTGATCAAGGAATATGATTTTTATGTCAGTGATGATTGTGAGCATGACACATTGTTTGTTCAACACTGCTTTGGGTTGATTTATGATTCATTCAAAAAGAATGAGGTGTCATTTACAGAACACTGGATTTGGTCAGATAAGTGTGCGGGGCAGTTCAAATCAGCACACTCATTTTATTGGTTAAGTCGTCTTGACAAAGAGACAATAATTTGACACACCTGGAGCTTTTTTGAAATAGGGCATGGAAAGGGTGAACATGATGGCATAGGTGCATGTGTGAAATGAGAACTTAAGAGGTACAAAATGAGTCATAGTGCATCTCGACTCAAGTGTTCAGCAGAAGTAATTGATTGGTGCACACAAAATTTGGGCCACCAAGGTCATGAGCAAGCAAGGTCGGTGCGCAGGTAGGAAAAACCAACAACTTAATTGGAATTTAATAAATGTGTTTGTATTATATATATCTATATATGTGTATGTGGCTGTGTGATGTTTGCTATTCGATGCAGGTCTTTTTGTGATGTTTCCCTTTGCAATGTGAATAGATCCATGCCATGGTATTGTGAGACCATACTTGGTACGAGAGAACTACATTCAGTTCGTAGTAACGACATGGGTGACATATTTTCCATTGAAATGAGGAAGTATGCATGCTTCTGTGAGTTCTGCATTGATGCCAATGGACTGGGGGTTGATCATTGCATGAAAAATGCATATGTCAAACAATGGAAATATGTCCCTCTTAATCCAAATGGGTCACATCCGATTCTGACCTGGAAAGAGATGCACATTGACGAGGCAGTGGTTTCACTAGATCATGATCGGGTTTCTGATTTGGTTAAGCAAGGTACATGATACTTGATTGAATGTTTAAGTCTCTAGTCCTGTACACATGTATATATATATGTGTGTGTGTGTGTATTTTTATTGTTTAATATTTGAAAATCTTGATGCAGGTGATGTATTTGTTGTAATTGCACCACCGAGAAATGTTGAGCATGTGGCAAACTTTTTGATACGGTGTACACAGATCAAAAGCAGGTTGGTGCGGCCCTATGTCGACGGAGAGTTGATGTACCAAATTGGTGATCTAGTTGTAATGGGACACTTTTTTGAAAAAGTGAGAAGACAAAGTGACTATATTATTTATAGAGATTTCATGCCTAAATATATATCTTGTTATTACAATCATTTGGTGGTGGCAGCTCGGATACATCTCATTGAAATCAAGGTGAAGAGGGGTGGACCAAAGATATGGGAGATGTTAGTAGCTGACCATGATCGTATTATGGAGACGTGCATTCCTATAACCCATTGGCTAGATGAATGAAAGTTATATGCCATGACATATAAGTTGATACATTGACATAGTTGCCATGCTTTTGAAATACATAGCAAATCTAACTTTCTTCTGAAATATGAAATCAAATTTTACATTGTAGTTGTAATTTGCAGCTAGTAGATCTTACATTGTAAAGTTGTAAATTTTGTAACATTATAATTGTATGTTCAGCGTTAAAAATTGTAGGTTGTGTTCGATTGACAATTTTACAAACATGTAAACTTGTAAACATTGTAAATTTTGTAAACTTGTAATTTATTAAATTGGAAAATTGTACAATTTTGTAAGACTGTAAAACAAATTAATGATTGTTAAGAATAACATTAAGATCAAGTAAAACATAAATAACTTTAAACTATAATTGCAAATAATTAAAACATTTAACGAACCATCATGTTAAAAAAAAGGTCCATATATATATATATATATCGATAATCGTAAAGTCCACAAATAACAGTCTACAAAATAATAAAGTGCAAAATAATAACATCCACAAATAACAGTCTACAAATCACTCCTACGCCATTGATTGAGAGATCGACCATCATGGAAACTACCGCCAGATTCACTACGCCCCTCGTCTTGGTCATGCACATCAAACAAAAAATTGCCCAGGTCTGAGAACTGCAGAAGTTAAAACCGTGAACTCTGCAATTCAGTTACATAACACATATTTAAATTACATGTACAGAATGTGAGAAAAAATTAAATATATTTATATATATGAAACATAGATCTACGAACTCACCTCGATCAAGTTGAGTGTCAGGTGTAGGAGGCTGGGTATTTGCCGAGACAATCCTTCATCGAGACCCAATCGATGAGCGAAATCCCACTCATCTGTAAACATCACGGTGGCTTCAATGCCCTCATCTACAGCTGCCCATGTCTGTGTCTGTTTCCATGACATGAAAATAGTTATATTAATGAATTACAATTTGAACTTGAGAATTACAATTTGAACATGTAAATTATAATTTGAACATAAATATGCAAAGAATTCGAACAGGTAATAACTAGTACCTCGTCGATTAGCATTTCATGAGTAGGACTTGAGCGAGGTTATGTAGAATCATGTGCAATGCCCTTGCCTCTATCCTTTACAATATGAACAAGATAAATGAGGAAAGTTGGAACAAACCAAAATATTGCATGTTCAACAATTGACTTGAATTTAGAAATTGAAATTTAGGATGATAGTTAACACATACCTCATCGACGTGGGTGGATGGAACTGCAACGGGACCTCGAATAGATGCATAACTTCCAAACAGGACCTCCATGAAATCAGACTCCTACATGGAGGTCTAACACAAAGCAAAGTATTAGTTAAAGAAATATATACCTGACAATCATAGCAATCAAATGATGACAACAAAGATATACCTCTCCCATCAGTCGAGGCCTGCATTTTTGATGCAGTCTAAAATATGCATCGCGTGCCATGATAGCATACTGGAGCATTGAGTCATGATTAATAAGGTTGAGAACATCATCGTCCACCTACTATAACTCAGGCTTTGCAGGTGCATTGGGTGCTCCGTGTCTCTCTTCCTGCATAACCATCATGCCAGAATGCATTGTCATGAGTGTTTCCTCTGATAATGCACCATGCTCCTCAGTCGTTAGATAAGATGATGCAACTACATCACCGACCCTAAGCATGTCCTGGCAGGGAAACATACCAATGGCTTTGGCTTTGGCTGAGCTGCAGGGTCTCTCCTAGCCCCAGGACGCACATGAGTGCGTCCCCCACTAGCACCACAGAAGCTCAATGGTGTGCTAGTGTAATCTGGGTGCATATCCAGGACAAAATATGCATAGATATGTTTTTCAAAGTATAATGGCACCTGGTCATGGTGGGTAAACATGCCCCATGCTCCAATAAACCTGTCATATACATAAGGCACTGCATCCTCTAGCTTAAAATCCTTGAGTCTAAGCGGTTGACCAGGGTTGCGGTCAGGAGCGATATCAAATAATGCTCCCTTCACATCATGGCCAGCTGTTGCATCTCTCACTACAGCCCAGTCATCAGGACCCTTCACAGCAGCCCTTATTCTCTGATATGCAGAGGCCCAAAGATAACTCAATGGTCCAATGGACTTATATACCTTTAATAGATTGTCTACTGCCTCTAACATCATCTCCATCGAACGTTCTGAGGGAGAGTTCTTAGGAATGGTCTTGATGTTTTCCTGCAAACATGCACACTGCATGCTAATATCTTGTAGCGTGAGACATGTGATATCATCCTCCCATGGTGCTTCCTCGGGAGGGTCGATGCCATGTTGTGCAACATCTAAAAATTAGATGAAAACACAAATGTTAGTACTGATAACATTTAATGTTAGATGAAAACATAAATTAAAGGTACTGATAACTGAAAGAAATATATATATGCATTTAATGTAGTTGTCTCGTGGGGAACCTCCCCACCGACACCAACAGTATCCTGATCCTCGTCACTCACATGCATGGAGCAGCTACCGCTCATCTCCCCAGCAAGAGTGTATGTCGGCATAGAACGCCTAGGTGAACCTGTGAAAATAGAGACATACAAGTTTATGATTAAATATACACATGTGAAAAAAATTTAATTTGATGTAAGTAACAACAAGGAGTACATCATGTAGAATTGTATACTTACAAGTCCTCCGTCAACCTCCAGGGCGAGGAATGGCTGTAGATCCACCAATGCTTTGCCTTCGACGAACCAAATATCTCCGCTATATAGATGCATCAACATGAAATAAGGCATAGTAAATGTTTTTTTGTAAATAACTCAATGTACAAGTAACTCCATATATGGATACGAGTAAAAAACTCTTACTCAAAAAACCACCAAAAACTTTACAAAACAAAATGGATTGACGAGTTTTTTGTTTTTGCTTTGAAGGTGGCATGAAGAAGACTATCGAATATGTGGTGTGATCGGGGTTATGATTTATTTTCATAATGTTTAGTACTCCTTTATTTCTTGTTCATTTTGAGATTATGGACATGTGGTACTTATTTGGGTGAAGCTTCCTAAAATATGAGTTGAATTCTAGTCACTAAAGGTTTTTCGGGTTATAGGGGATGCTTTGTGATTTTTCGATGGGGTGGAAATGAGTTAAAAATACTTGGGATTTTAAACTAATTCCTATAGATATTTATAATTTTAAACTAATTTTTAAAATTATAATTATGTAAAAATTTTCATCTATTTAAAAAAAATTAAAGTACAATTCCACTTTTCCATAATTTAATGTATAAATTTATATATTTACTATTATTTTAAAATATTCTAAATTTATAATTTATAATTTTCAAAATGTTGAATATAAATTTACATATTTTTTCTACAAAATATAAAAAATATAATTTTATCTTAAATTATGGATTTTTATTAATTTTTTTATTTGATATTATTTAAAAAAAATTAAATCATNATATGGGTGTGTGTGTGTTTCTTTCCTTAGAAAAAAAAATCCCTGCTTTTGTTTGAGCTTCAAAAAAAACTAAAATCATAAGTACATTTTTCAATAAACTAAAATAAAAATGTCTATATATATATATATATATTTAAATTTGAATATACATGATCAAAATATTTAAAGCAAAATATATACGTTGTTTAGATAAATGCCTACGTTGGTTTAAGGTTCATGATTGTCTCGCGTCTAGGGTTTGGATTTTTTTCAATCCTCCATGTATTCTCTGAGAGTTGAAAAAATTCGGGCAACATTTTTGCTTGCTGGGCTCTCATTTAAAAATTAAACCGGCAGCATAAACACTACAGCTACAGGTTTACAAAATATATGTAAAACAAAAAATTAAATATTAAATAATTTTTTTTTCCAATTTTATAAATATTTTAAATGCTACCGACAACATTTCTGCATGCCCGCATACATTGCAAACATACTAGGAAAAAAATAAAAAACCTAAAAAAATCTATAATAATGTTTTTTTTTTCACTTTTAACCTAACATTTTAAAACTTAATTAAAAAATTAAAATTTCATTTCTATTTCAAAAAAAAATCTTTGAGGGTTACCTCTCTCCTTCGACATTCTGGTGAAAGGGGGTGTGGCTTGCATAGTCGGTCGGTCGAAGTCTCCGAGGGCACGACTGCACATGTGACATGTTCTAGGATGCAAACGCTCAGTCGAGGTAACAGCTCGATCGATGGATTTTGCAGCAGACTGAACAGTGGCCGCAAATGCGTGTGGCCTTTTTTATAATTATTTAGAAAAAGGAAGGTCGATCGAGGTCCATAGCTCGATCGAGGGTTTACGAAGAGCTCGATCGAGGTTTAGATAAACCCTCGATTGAGCTCTTTGTAAACCCTCGATCGAGGGTTTAACAAGAGATCAATCGAGGGTTTAAAAGAACCATGATCGAGAACTTGTTAAACCCTCGATTGAGGTATTAAAACCTCGATTGAGGGTGCACTTTTTTCATTTTTCTGAAAAACCGTTGCCAAAAATTGTTACCCACCTCCATGAATGCACCCATATTTACCAGGTGGAATGCAAAGAAAAAAACCCTATATCATTATAAAGTAGGGTTACTGCTTGTTTAAGAAATGAAGAGATCATTTTCTAAGAACCTATATAACGTGGCCTTTGCATGACTTACATTTTACAAGGAGATGTTATGTAATAATTATTACCCTATATGAACAAAACTAAGCTATAGTACTCTTACCAAGTATCATGCTAAGTATTTCTATACTTGCAATCTTATACTTATTATTTAACCAATGTAATAACATAGGATTTCAGAAAATTATTTTTGCATGTCCTAAAACTTATCATAAGGGTGTTGGTATCAATGTTAACTTGGTTAAAATCTTTTACACATACAACTACCAATTACATGGTCTTCATTCTATAGCTATAAATCCTATTTACGCAAAGGTTATAACTATCATACCTTTTTAATTAATATTATGCTTCTTATGATATAAAGATATCAATTGATTTTTGAATGGGTTTATAACCAAGGATTATGAAAAATATTTTTAATTGCAGGCTACTCCAAGGCTCTCGAAACTATAGAGAAAAACCTATAATTCAAATACATATTGAACTCCATGTGGTTGATGGTTAATGGTTAGGGTTTTTGGCTTGGGTAAACATACTATAAATATATCCAAAACCCTAAATTTTTGCATTTACCCTATCTTTTTAATGCTGTGGAGAGTGCCACAGGCTTGTGGCCTCATGGTTTTACCATTGTTTTACCTCTGCGTGTAAGGGCCTCCGTCGCCATTGCTTACCTCTGTGGGTGAGGGCCTTTATTTCCATTGTTTTACTTATGTGACAACTTTCCTCCATGCGTTATCCAATTGTAACTATGTCTGGATAAATAGTGTGGTATCGGTTTGATTTCATCGTGACCTTGACTATTGGATTTAACCATCTCATTGAGGTTTTGGATTACTTACTTCTCCTACCTAGTTTCTAGGGTCTTAGGTTTCCACTTGCATTGAATCACTGTGTAACCAAACTCATTGTGCAGCCGAGGGTAGAAACTATCCACGTAAGCTCATTATTTCTCTGCTTATATTCGCCATAGGTTTTACTTGTTATTACTGGGTTTTCTTTCAAAATAAGCTTAATAATTCTCTAATTACTATGCAGGTTTTTCTACAGGTGTTTTTAGGAGTTGGGTAGCTTAAAATGTTTCGGGAGAAAGATCTCCACTCTTCACAACACATCGGTAAGCCTTGGTTCTTGTCTGAGGTTCCTTCTGCAATGGGTGTGGGTTTTTTGGATAATTCTATTACAGTTGGTTCGAAATTGCTTGGTTGTGGCTTCATTGTATAATTCTTGTTTAAGAAGGTCATATGGCCATGGCTTGTTTTTTTCTTACAGTTATTTTTGGACAAGGCATAGACTATTTGCATAATACTTATAAGGGCCAATGGCTGTAACTTAATTTATCCACTGTAATTTATTTTGGATAGGCTTAAATCCATGACTTTTGTGGGAATTTAATTATGTTTTAGATAGGGTTTAGAAATCATTTACATTCTAATTCAGCTCTAAAGGCTTACTGTGTTGGATAAATTTCAGTTTGTTTAAGTTTAAATTAATAGAAATACTTTATTGTCAAGATTTCTTGTGTTTGATGAATGGATGGGTAAATAATTTGGAAGAGATTTCGCTACTGTTTAAGTCCATAATTTTGATTTTATTTAGAAAGAGAAAAATGTTCAGGATATTAGTATTAAAACTAATTCAGAGTTCTTATGTGTGAGTAAAATATTTGTTTAAGAATTAAATAAAAAAGAAGGGTTTGTTAATACAACTCGAGTTCTACTTTGTAATTGGACTATAAAATTTTAAAATGTATTTTCTTAAATTGTCTTAGTTTATATTTGATAAATAGTTTTGATACTGTTTATGTGAAATTTTTATTTAATTATGTTCACTTATAATATAGATATTATAATTATAAAAATCAAAGGGTTTGATTTAAGAAAAGGAGGGTAAAAACTGTAAAAGCCCTAATCTAGGAAGAGAAAGTAAAATAATGCTAGTTGATAGCTCTCCTTAGATTTAGGGTTTGTATTTTAATTTTAATTTTAAACCCTACGTTTTATTTTGTTAACTATAACATGGTTATTATTTGATGTTTACTTATAGTATTAATGAAATTTGCTTAGATATTTATGCTAAACCTAAATGATTACTATACTTTATTTTTACTGTTTACTAGCTATTCCTGCTTATGTTATTTTTCTGTTCTTATAATGTTTAATAACTATATGTACTTATAATAACTAAGCTTATAGCTAGTAATCAATTACTGTGTTGAAAAGAACACAGCTACACAAATTGTGTACTCGTTTTAAAAGATATTTCTTTAAGGTAGTTTTGTTTATGTTTAAAGTAATGTATTCTAACTAAGGAAACTTCTGAAATAGAGAAACTTTCTTTTGATCAATCCTATAAAGAATATGTAGAGAGTAAATAAACAAAATCCTACATTCTTGATTTGATTTATCCATCAGAATTTAATCTAACCTACTGTACTAGAGTACTACCTTCTTGAAGGTGTGGAAAAATACAGTTAGGTATTTTATCCATCAGTACATTTGAAATTACTCTAATCATTTATTTTAATCCACATCTAATCCATAATTCATCTATCTTTTCGCACTAAATGATTTCCTCCAAATAGTTCTAATAACAGATGAAGCATACACATACACATATTATTTCCTAAATTCATTCCTTCTTGTTCTTAAGTTGTATAAAGAAATTAGAAAGAACATGTAGAAGCTGGAAATGTAGTAGAGGAGACAACAACTTAAGGAGCCTGTTCCTCCCAACCAACTCATGAAGATATCTGAACTGTAAATATTAGGATCCCTGAGCCTATCTACTGGTCCACCTGGTTGAAAGAAATGGGTGAGAGAACTGGTTTAGAAACCTCTGCAAATCCACAGAGTAATCTGTAGTAATCTTTCTACATGTAGAAGTAAGAACTCAACTCAAGTAAGCTGCACTAGTTCATAACTTCAACATTTTTCACTCAAAAAATTCTACTTGTCTCCTCCATCGAATTTCTTGTGCACTCCTTTGAATCATAAATTTCACAAGTAAATAATGAGTAGCCTCAACTGAATTCAATGGGAATTTTTATTAGCACGCATAGGTCTTTTGGGTTAATTTTCACTTAATGATCCACCTGCTCTTGTTCCACTTTCTTGGGGAACATGACCACAAAAATAGGGAAGTTTCCTCCTGCAACAACTAGACGTAATTTGAGGATGATGCCAAGTGTCAATCTACTCTCAACCCAGCCTATTCCACCAAGTGGCCAGTAAAACCATCATTTAATAGCCTCCTTAAGTTGTTGTCTCATCTTTCATTTATTAATTAATAAAATATTCAGCAATTACATGAAATTATCCTTGACCCCATTTGGTCATTAATTACAAAATTTATAATAAAATTAAAGCATAATGTCTCCTAAAAAATAAAATGTTTTTTACAATTTGGGGTATGTGACATACACACCCCCTTAAATATAACATTGTCCTTGATTTTATTTTATTCATCGTCCTTAAAGTTTCCCTAGAACATAATTGGATATGCTACCCGCATAGACTCTCCAATTCCTAGGTGGATTCTTCTGGACTAAGGTGCTTCCATTGCACCTTCACTTTACCAATGGTGCGATTTTGAAGCAATATCTCCCTCCTTTCGAGGATACAATCTGGTTCCACCAGAAAATCTCCTTTGGTTTCCACCTGCACATCATTTCCATTTATAACATGAGTAGCATCATGTACATATTTTTTTAATACAGAGATATGAAAAGCATTATGAACCTTCAAATTTGGCGGTAAATCCAGTTGATATGCCACCTGTCCCATTCTGGACAGTATTTCAAAAGGCCCACAATATCGAGGCTCCAACTTAGCACAACTTCCTAATTTCAAAGAACTCTTTTTAGGACTTACCTTTATAAAGACATGTTCACCCACCTGGAACTCTTTCAGAGTTTGTTTAATATTTGCTTGAATTTTTTGTCTGTCTTGTGCAACTTTTAAGTTACCTTGCACCTATTTTACAATTAACTCCATCTCCTTTAGTAGTTCGGGTCCTAGTACTAACCTATCAACTGGGTTACTCCATGAGATGGGAGTATTTCACTTTCTTCCATACAAAATTTCAAATGGGTTGTATCTTGGTGAATCTTGGTAGTGATTATTGTAAGAAAACTCTACGAGGTGTAAGTAATCTTCCCATTTACCTGGCTGTTTATTAACATACATTTTGAGCATATCTTCCAACATTTGATTCACCCTTTCAGTCTGTCCATCCGTCTGGGGATGAAAAGAGGTACTCAAATATAAAGTAGTATTCAAGACTTTAAATAAAGACTTCCAGAAATTGCCCGTAAACTTAGGGTCTCTGTTTGAAATTATAACTTTTGATATCCCTTGTAAATAAAATATTTGTTTCATGAATATATCAGCAATATTAGCAGCCTTGTAAGTGGTATTTACAGGTATAAAATGAGCTCCTTTACTAAGTTTATCAATGAATACTATTATCGAATCATTCAAATTCTAATTTCTAGGCAGACCTATAGTAAAATAAAGACTGGTTACTTCCCATTTCCAACTAGGGATGGGTAATGGATGTAGTAAACCGGATGGATGCTGGTGTTCAGTCTTAATTTGTTGACATTCAAAACACTTGGCAATATATTTTGCCAGTTCATTCTTCATGTTTGGCCAAAAATAATCCTTCTATAACATGGTTATAGTCTTCTGATAACCAGGATGTCCTGAGTAAGGAGTCTTATGAATTTGATTTAAAATCAATATCTTAAATTTAGGCACATTAGGTATATACAACCTATTTTTATATAGTAATAATATTTTTTCATTTAGACTATACCCTGTACTTAAAATTTTAGTTAAATTTTATGCTACTTTTGCCTATAATTTCTGATAATTTTCATCTAGTTTTACTCCTTTCTCTAGCTAATCTTCTAAATATGTTTTATAAGTACTGACTACTGCTACAAAATTCAGCCTTGCATTTCTACTTAGAGCATCAACAACCTTATTTTATTTTCCCTTAATATGTTGGATCTCGAAATCATACTCACTAAGGAAAGCTAGCCACCTAGCTTGCCTTGCGTTTAAGTTAGGTTGATCCAATAAATATTTTAATCCTTTATTATCTATCATTAACATAAATTTTCTTCTGATTAAGTGATGGCACCACATCTTCAAAGCATGTATGAAGGGAGCCAACTCTAAATCATAGTTTGCATAGTTTTTCTCATGAATTTTAAGCTTCTTAGACTCGTATGCAATTACGTGTCCTTCTTGAGTTAAGACCCCACCTAGACCATCATTGCATGCATCAGTGCATATGACAAAGTCGTTATTAGGATCAACAACTCTTAATATTGGTGCGGTAGTTAGTAATGTTTTTAACTTTTCAAAACTTTCTTCACACTTCTGATTCCACTCAAATTTCTTCCTTTTCTTCTGTAAATAAGTTATGGGATTTGCGATTCTTGATAACCCCTCAATGAATCTTCGATAGTAACCTATAATCCCCATGAATGACCACACATCAGTCACATCCTTTGGGGATGGCCATTATCCAATTGCTTTTATCTTTTATGGATCAACTGAGATCCCTTCTTTAGTTACTACATGGCCCAAGTACTGTATTTTATCCTTAAAGAAAGCGCACTTACAAAATTTAGCATAAAGCTGATGTTCTCTCAACTCTTGTAAAATAATTTTTAAGTGCTCCTCGTGTTCTTCTTTAGACTTAGAATAAATTATAATGTCATCAATGAATACCACTACGGATTTATCAAGGTACTTATGCAATACATTATTCATTAATCACATGAAGACAACCGGGGCATTAGTAAGCCCAAATGGCATAACAAAAAACTCATAGTGACCATATTTGGTCCTAAAAGCTGTTTTAAAAATGTCTTCATCTTTGATTTGGACTTGGTGATAACCAAATCATAAATCAATCTTTGAAAATATAGTTGCTCCATGCAGCTGATCAAATATGTAATTTATGCAGGGAAACATGATCTATTCTTAATGGTAATTTTATTAAGTTGACGGTAGTCAATGCATAAGCATAGAGTACCATCTTTCTTTTTAACAAAAATAACAGCTGGTCCCCAAGGAGACACACAGGGTCTTATATACCTTTTATTAATAAGTTCCTTTAATTGTGATTTTAATTCATTTAGTTCCAATATATTCATCCGATAAGGGGTTTTTGAGTTGGGCACTGTACTAGGTACCAACTCAATAGTGAATTCTAACTCCCTTTTCAGAGGTAGTCCCAAAATTTCTTCCAAAAATACATCCGAATACCCCCTCAAGATTGGAATATCTTCCAGTTTCAACTTATCTTCATTATTAATATGTTCTTTATTAATTACAGCTATGGAAAAGGATTTACAACCCTTCCTAACAGCTCAATTGCAAAGCAGAGATTTGTATGATAGCTGTTTTCCTAGGAATTCTGGTTACAGTTACTATTCCTCCTTCATTATTTACGCAAGTAAACGTTTTATCGAAACAGTTCAAAACTACTCTATGTTGTTCTAACCATTCCATACCAATTAACATGTCATAAGATCCTAAAGGAAGTACAATTAGCTCCACAAAGGTTTCAAACTGATCCATACTTATAGTACAATCTTTTACAAAACTAATCACTTTTATTTTTGCTCGAGTAGCTAGTTGAACTAACCATGAATTTGCAAACTTTTCTACTGATAAATTGCAGTTTTTCTACTAAATCAGGAGAAATATAACTCAGGATAGCCCTTGGGTCATTTAATATAGAAATGGGTGTTTGATTCAGCTTACCTTTACTTCCACCATGGAAGTTTGATAGCCCCCCTGCCTGTTTTCGAGCGCTGCGTTGATCCCGGGTATCGCCCTTGCTAAGTCACCAACAATCATCTCCTCCTGAACTGTATGAATGTGGCTGACAATCTTGTTTCTGTTAGGGAATACTGATGCATAATGAGGTCCATTACACTCCCAACACTTCACTGGTTCTATACATTCATTATTCTTAATTTAATTGTTGTGATTATTAGCAGGTTCTTTATTTCTAGAGCCATTAGGGTTTGAATGTGAATTACCTTTCTTTCCTTGGAAATTCTTATTAGGAAAATTGTGTGTCTTATTATTCCTAAAATTATGGTTAGGTGTGAAACCCTTCTTCTTCTGTTCAAAATTATTAGACCTCTTAGCCTTCCAGTTTAACATGTTTTCCTTTTTGCGGTTCTGCTCATAGAAAAAATTTTCCTTTCGCATATCCTCCTCAAGGTTTTTTGGATTATTGTATTCAATTTTGTCTTTAATGTGAAAAGGTAAATATCTTAGAAACAACTGCACCTTATGCTTCTTATCCACAATGTAAGGCGCATAGTGTAGTAAACTTAAAAATTTACTGTTTAATTCTTTCATGTTCATAGTTCCCAAATTTAGTTCATAAAATTCCTTACTCCGCTCTTCGTAGTACTGTTCCAACATAAACTTCTTTTTAAACTATTTCTTAAAGGTACTCCAGTTAATGTTCTTTTCCCTAATACCTTTTACTCGTTTTAAATCCTGCCACCAAATATCTGCCTTTCTAGTTAAGTTGTAAATGGCCATCCTTGCTTTTAGCTGGTAAGAGTAATTATAGATTTGGAAATACTTCTTCATTCTAGATAGCCATGATTCAGCTTCATCTCCTTTCTCAATTTCACAGTTGAAAGTTGGTGGTTTTATCTTCTTAAATTCTCATGAAATTTCCTCATAAGTCTTAATTTTTTTTTTGAATGGTAATTATCCTCACTGCTATCACTAGTGCACTGGCGATTCTTCCTGTGTGAATCACCATAAATTTCAGAGGACAAGCTACTTTCAATTTTAGACTATTTGGGCTTTTTAATTTTGTGTTGGTAGGACATATTTTCAGATCCTATATGTTTATCTTTTTCTTCACTTTGGAATTTTTCCATCAGTATCTGGTTCAACTCCTCTTGAGCTCTTAGAATCCTTTCATTTTCTTTTTTAACTATTTCCATCTCAGTTCTTAATTATTTAACAGTTTATAATAATTCTTAATAATTGTTAGTTATTTCTTCCTGAACTAGTTCTCTTCTAGAATTACTTTGTTCATTAAACGGGGACTCGTCATCTGCATATTCCTCGAGTCTTTCCATACCTACAGTTTTAGCTCAGAAATTTTTTCTGGTAATAACATTTCAAAAAAGAAAAAATAATAATCAGTATGCATGCATTTTATTTACTTTTTATCTATGCAGGTTGAGCCACATTCAGGCCTAGTGTTTGAAAGTGTGCTCTGATACCACATGTAATACTCCAAAATTTCATAAAAATTTAAAATTTTTCCTATGACAATAAATGTTTACACTGGTCGCTTAAGAGACATTTAACTGTTAGCACTTAACATATTAAGGTCTAATATATAATTAACACTACTTCCTTTATTAATTTCTATATCTACATACTTAATTATTTGCTTTCATAAATTAGTATTAAATAGGTGATGATCTGAAGTAACACGAGCTGAAATATTTGTTTGTTTACTATGTACTAAAGTTTGTTTTACTATTTATAAACATGAAGGAACTTCACTTCATGTCTAAGGATTACTTAGCTTTTTAGCTAATGCAGTGAAGTGATGCTTCTTGTATAGGTCTTTTTACAAGTAAGACATTTTATAATCCAGTTTCTGGATCGAAATTACTTATCTCAACTAGCATAAATAAAATTCTAGTATATTTGTTTAATTTACAAATTTGAGCAAAAAGGAGGTATCATCGATTCTGTAAATTGAATTTTTATTTATTTACTTATAAGTGTAAGTATTTGGAAAAATCCAAACATAATTCTATATGTTCTTATTCCTAGTTTTGACGATAACATGTTCATGATTATTTCATCTATCTGTTATCATATTAGGTCCTATATACAATTCTAGAGAAGATAAATTTCGCACACTAGGTATTTCGATACATAATTACTCGTTACCATAGTAATTCATATGTATTTGTCTCAATCATGCATTCCAATGTTATATAAATCATTAAAACCTAAGTCTAGTTATTGTTATAGGGTATAATGGGCTGACATTCATACAAAAAATAAAACTAATGAATTAATGCAGAAAATAGTTCTACTATACGCTTATGTATTTACCAAGTGGAATGCAAAGAAAAAGAAAAACCCTATAGCGTTATAAAGTAGGGTTACTGCTTGTTTAATAAATGAAGAGATCATTTTCTAAGAACCTATCTAACTTAGCCTTTGCATGACTTACATCTCAGAAGGAGATGTTATGTAATAATTATTACCCTATATAAACAAAACTAAGCTATAGTACTCTTACCAAGAATCATGCTAAGTATTTCTATACTTGCAATCTTATATTTATAAGAACTTTTAACCAATGTAATAACATAGGATTTAAGAAAAGTATTTTTGCATGTCCTAAAATTTATCATAAGGGTGTTGGTATCAATGTTAACCAGGTTAAAATATTTTACACATACAACTACCAATTACATGGTCTTCATTTTATAGCTATAAATCCTATTTACGCAAAGGTTATTTAACTATCATATCTTTTTAATTTATTCTATGCATCTTATAATATAAACATATCAATCGATTTTTGAATGGGTTTATAACCAAGGATTATGAAAAATATTTTTATTTGCAGGATGCTCCAAGGTTCTCGAAACTATAGAGAAAAACCCATAATTCAAATACATATTGAACTCCATGTGGTCGATGGTTAATGGTTAGGGTATTTGACTTGGGTAAACATACTATAAAGATCTCCAAAACCCTAAATTTTTGCATTTACCCTATATTTTTACTGCTGTAGAGAGTGCCACAGGTTTATGCAATCAAGGTTTTACCATTGTTTTACCTCTCCATGTAAGGGCCTCCGTCTCCATTGCTTACCTCTGCGGGTGAGGGCCTTCGTTGCCATTGTTTTACTTCTATGAGAGCTTTCCTCTATGCGTTGTCCAATTGTAACTTTTTCTGGATAAACAATGTGGTCTCGGTTTGATTTCACCATGACCTTGGCTATTGGATTTAACCATCTCATAGAGGTTTTGGCTTATTTGCTTTTCCTTCCCAGTTTCTAGGGTCAGAGGTTTCCACTTGCACTGAATCACTGTGTAACCAAACTCATTGTGCGGCCGAGGGTATAAACTCTCCAGGTAAGCTCATTATTTCTTTGTTTATATTTACCGTAGGTTTTACTTTTTATTACTGGGTTTTCTTTCAAAATAAGCTTAACAATTCTCTAATTACTATGCAGGTTTTTCTACATGTGTTTTTAGGAGTTGGGTAGCATAAAAAATTTCCGGAGAAAGGTCTCCCCTCTTCACAACCCATCGGTAATCCTTAGTTCTTGTCTGAGGTTCCTTATGCGATGCATGTGGGGTTTTTGGATGATGCTATTACACTTGGTTCAAAAATTGCTTGGCCGTGGCTCCATTGTATAATGCTTGTTTGAGAAGGTCGTATGGCCATGGATTATTTTTTTCTTACAGTTATTTTTGGACAAGGCAAAGACTGTTTGCAGAATACTTACAAGGGCCAATGGCCGTAAGTTGATTTATCCACAATAATTTATTTTGGAGAGGCTTAAAGTCGTGACTTTTGTGGGATTTTAATTATGTTTTAGATAGGGTTAGAAATCTTTTACATTTTGATTAATCTCTAAAGGCTTACTGTGTTGGATAAATTTCAGTTTTGTTTAAGTTTAAATTAATAGAAATATTTTACTATCAATATTTCTTGTGTTTGATGAATGGATGGTTAAATAATTTGGAAGAGATTTCACTATTGTTTAAGTCCATAATTTTGATTTTATTTAGAAAGAGAAAAATGTTCATGATATTAGTATGAAAACTAATTCTAAGTTCTTCTCTGTCAGTAAAATATTTGTTTAAGAATTAAATAAAAGGGAAGGGTTTGTTAATACAACCCGAGTTCTACTGTGTAATTGGATTAGAAATTTCTAAAATGTCTTTTCTTATATTGTCTTAGTTTATATTTGATAAACAGTTTTTAATATTGTTTTTGTGAAATTTTTATTTAATTTTGTGCACCTATAATCTAGATATTATAATTATAAAAAATAAAGGGTTTGATTTAAGAAAAGGAGGGTAAAAACCGTAAAAGGCCTAATCTGGGAAGATAAAGTAAAATAATGCTAGTTAACAGTTCTCCTTAGATTTAGGGTTTTTATTTTAATTTTAATTTTAAACCTTGTATTATTTTTTAATTATAATATAGTTATTATTTGATGTTTACTTACATTATTAATGAAATTTGCTTAGATATTTATGCTAAACCTAAATGATTACAATACTTTATTTTTACTACTATTCCTGCTTATGTTATTTTTCCTTTCTTATAATGTTTAAAAACTATGTATACTTGTAATAACTAAGCTTATAGCTAGTCATCAATTACTGTGTTGAAAAGAACACAGTTACACAAATTGTGTATTGGTTTTAAAAGATCTTTCTTTAAGGTAGTTTTGTTTATGTTTAAAGTAATGTATTCTAACCAAGGAAACTTCTGAAATAGAGAATCTTTCTTCTGATCAATCCTATAAAGAATCTGTAGACAGTAAATAAACAAAATCCTGCATTCCTTATTTGATTTATCCATCAAAAATTAATCTAACCTATTGTACTAGAGTACTACCTTCTTGAAGGTGTGGAAAAATACAGTTAGTTATTTTATCCATCAGTAAATTTGAAATTACTATAATAATTTATTCTAATCCACATCTAATCCAAAATTCATCTATCTTTTCATAGTAAAAGATTTCCTCCAAATAATTCTAATAAAAGATGAAGTAGACACATAAACATATTATTTCCAAAATTCATTCCTTCTTGTTCTTAAGTTTGGATAAATAAATTAGAAAGAACATGTAAAACATGGAAATGTAGCAGAGGAGACAACAACTTAAGGAGTCCGTTCCTCCCAACCAACTCCCGAAGATAGCTGAATTGCAAATCTTAGGACCCTCGAGCCTGTCTACTAGTCCACCTGGTTGAAAGCACTGGGCAAGAGAACTGGTTTAGAAACTTCTGTAACTCCACAGAGTAATCAGTAGTAATATTTCTACCTGTAGCAGTAAGAACTCAGCTCAAATAAGATGCACTAGTTCATAACTTCAACACTTTTCACTCAAAAAATTCTTCTTGTCCCCTCCATCGAATTTCTTGTGCACTCCTTTCACTCATAAATTTCACAAGTAAATAATGAGAAGCCTCAGCTGAATTCAATGGGAAGTTTTATTAGCATTCCTAGGTCTTTTGGGTTAGTTTTCACTTAATGAGTCGCCTACTCTTGTTCCACTTTCTTGGGGAACATGACCACAAAAATAGGGAAGTTTCCTCCTGCAATAGCTAGAAGTAATTTGAGGATGCTCCTAAGTGTCAATATCCTCTAAACCCAGCCTATTCCACCAAGTGGCCAGTAAAACCCTCATTCAACAACCTCCTTAAGCTGTTGTCTCACATTTCACTTATTAATTAATAAAATATTCAATAATTACATGCAATTATCATTGACCCCACTTGGTCATTAATTACAAACTTTATAATAAAATTAAAACATAATGTCTCCTAAAACATAAAATATTTTTTGCAATTTGGGGTATGTGACATCAACTAACTGACTAGTTCCTCCAATAGTGATATCTTCGAAATAATGAAACTTGGTATATTGCATTTCTTTTGTTCATTCATGTTTTCCAGATGAATGAAGGAATATTTATTTCTCAACCTTGGGATGTGATGAAAATTTTGCAAAGATTAAATATGAAGAATTGTAAATCATGTGCTACACCTTTTTAGTTGGGAGTGAAATTGAGGATGGAATGTGACACCATTGTGAGTCAACATGACTCTTTATGGACAATTAGTCAGAGGTCTATTTTTTTTAACCCACAACCAACTTGATATTTCGTTTGTTGTTAGTGTGGTTTCTTGATTCATGAAGGGGCCTTAACAAATCCATTAGAAGTTAAAAAACAAAATGATTCATTATACCAATGGAACATATCATCTTGGTATAAAATATTGCACTAATACCATAGAACCATTGATTGGTTACATCGACTCGAGTTTGGTAAGGGACTATGATGACAACAAGTCAAGAACTGGGTATGTGTTTCAACTTGGTTCAGGACACCAAGTTTGGTTGTGTAATGAGCATAAGGTGGTCTCTATTTTGGCCATAGAAGTGGAATATCATGGTGCAATAAATGCTAGCATAGAAGCACTATGGATTTCGACAGCTCTTATGAGAGCTCAATTTCTTAGTTCATTCAAAGACTATAATATTGGGTGATAACAAAATTTTGATATAGGTTGGTAAAAATATAATTGCACATAGTAATATAAAGCATGTTATAAAATTCAAGCACATCGGATCTACAAAATAAGACAATTGTTACAACATATGCATGCAGAACGTTTACATCAATGAGTGCTAGAATACTGTGCAAAAGGTTTGCAACAGTAATACATTGTCACTAATATCTGAAGATAGATTACAATGCTAAAAAATTGTATGAAATACGAGAAATTTGAATCCTAGGGAGGTCATTCAAATTGAATGCATGAGAGTGGCTTATTGGTCAGTTAACACCACTCAGAACATCAATTAACAACTTAACTACAACATAATTGAATCTAATAGACTTGGAGGCAGTTTAAACTGAGTCTAAATGAGCAAGAACTCAACTGCATGCCAAAAGGCAGGTGGGGGAACCTTTCTAACTTCTGTTAACTGAGAATAACTAAACTGAATTCCAAAAATTAGGTGAGGGTTCCTTTCTTGTCTCTAGTTATCTAAAATTACTAGGTGAAATTAGATCAAATTTGGTAGATAGGTGCCTTTATGACTCCAGTTAACTGAAAATTAGGTGAATATACTCCCATTTGATTGATTAGGGTGCATTAATCAT
>LPNX011202986.1:111470-124398 GCA_001517045.1 Pseudotsuga menziesii | reverse complement strand
TGCATATTTTTTTGTTAATTTTTCTCGCATTATACAATTATTTATTATTTTTCGAAAGTGACCACATTCGATTTCAGCATCGTTTTAAACACATATTTTGTCTACGTAAAGAAATTTTTTCTATTTTTTCAAAAATTGAAAAACCAAATATACCCTTTTGAAGAGGACACGTCGATATGTGATGTGTGCATTTTTAAGAAGTTTTTGGCTGTGTATTTTTAACTCTGCGGATTTTTATTTGAGCTGCTTCGAAGTTGCAGTGTGGTTTTCTAAGTATAAGTTTTAGAAGTAATTAAAAAATAAATATCATATGAATGCCAAAATGCATGTATGATACCTCAATGGATAGAAGATTCGTTGGTGAATCTATCGGTATCAACTCCGCTCAGTTATGTGCTAGGAATGGCAGGGTTTACACCTCTGCAAGGCACAGGAAATTTTCCATTTGTTTGAATGGGGGCTAAGTCTGTTTTTTTAAGCCCTCGACCGAGGTATGAACCTCGACCGAGGTATCTAAATACCTCGGTCGCGGTCGAGGTATTTAAATACCTCGACCGAGGGTTTTTAAAGCCCGCAATACCTCGATCGAGGGCTTGATAAAACCTCGGTCGAGATATTAAGACCTCGATCGAGGGCTTAACAAGCCCTCGACCGAGTTGCATTTTTCTGTTTTTGCCGAAATGCACTTGCCAAAAAGTGTTACCCAGGTCCGTGGATTCACCTGCATATAATCCCATATTAGCTCCCCGAATGAAGGAGGAGGCATAAATAACTGAAACGGATGAGATGTTGATGATGTAAGCACATGTTTCGGTCAAAATACTTAGGATAAGTGTTAAATTAGGATGTTAAGCCCAAATAAATGATGTGTAGTTGTAAAATAATGGAATGTGATTTACTTGCAATATCCATGCAGGAACTAGAATTGATTCACCTGCAGGAATTCCCATGCAACCTATTCCAATTCTTATTGCACCCTTCCCATAAGAACTTTGTAATCAACTGTATTGGCCTAAGTTGGTCACTTGCAGCTCGGGTTTACTAGTTGTTTCCGACAGATTTGTGCACTTTCAAGTTGAAGAACTGGATCATTATTAGATATTGAAGGAAGTGATAGCTATGTGGGAGTTTCATAATGATCATCGCCCCTCAAACTCCAGATTGAAATCAAACTCAAACTCATCATCATGTAAGTGGAAGTAAATTGCAAGAATTCCTTCAACTGTGTTTGATGAATTTAAGAGGATTTTAGATTCCTCATTTGTAGAATGGTTTGCGTGTAGAGGAGTAGGGGATCACATCTGGTAAGTTACCAACAATTATCTCCTCAAGACAAGCAATAAAGTTGTTGGTTTACAATTTAAAGACAGGTATATGGACATGGCTTCCTAGTTGCTATATGCAAATTCATGGGGATTTGACTCTTCTTAGCATGGCCTTTCAACCCATGCCTTATGGAAAGTGTTAGCACCATTTTATTTTTTCCGGAGTAAGCCTCTTGAGCATCAAGTGGTTTTCAAACATCCCTCATTAAAACAATTTATAAAAAATTCCAAGTTAGCGCGAGAAAAAGTTTAGAAGCTTTGAGCAAAACTTAATGTAATTCCTATGAATTAAAAAAAGGATTTTATTCATTTTTAATAAAATTTATAAACATTGGTTTTTATATATAAATTTTGGATTTATAAGTCAAGTTTTATATTTTATCCAAGTTTATTTTTTATTATTAAAATGATAAATTAAGTTCTTATAAAAATTGTTGTTGGCACAAGGCCACTCATTGCCAAGTTGCGTGGGGTCCACACACCAAGCACATCTTTCCACCAAAGTCCAAGCGCCGAGATCTCCAAGACTAATACACACATTGTTCCTTGGTATAGTTTGAAATGATTGGTGTTTATAAAAAGTTTACAGGTAAGTGTTCCCTTGCATGTGGGATAATTCCCTCATCAAAAGGAATCAAAATATAAAAGCGTGAGAATTCTTTGCATCAATGCATATTGGTGCAGAGAATATAATTAGTTATATGTGGAGATTAATTAAAGTAAAATTTATGCAATAAATAAATTGAAGAAATTAACAATAAATAATATTTTCATTTTTGGAGGCAGAGCAATTGGTAATGTCATTAGTTGAATAAGCAAAATCTGGTATTCCTTTGAACGCACCAAATAGTTCAAGCACTTCCAGTTTGAGTGGTTTGTACAAATCTAATGATTGGCATACCGAGGAACAAGATCTTGAGCGTTTCCAGGCTGAACCTAATAGTGAATCTGAAGCTTACGATACCCTCAAATAAATTTTCATTGTTTCAAATAATTAATCAAAAGTCAATCCTATTTTCATTGTGCTAATGCTGAAAGATAATAATCCAGATATAGCAAAGAAGATAACATACACAGCGCCATATACAAAGAAATGGATTCTGGTTGAAAGGAAAATAAATGATAGCGATAATGCCAGTGTTTTGTGCTCTATTCCAAAGAAATTGTGTATAATTAAAGCTCCTGCAAACTAAACATTGACCAACGATCTAGATTAGAGCACATTTCATCCGACAACTCAAATAAATTTCGCATTATGAAGGTGCATGAGATAATGAAAATTTTCAATTTGTGAAATCATTTAAAAGCCTGCTTATTTCAATGGCCATGATGTGGATGGGAAAGGATGAATGGTGTGAATGTATTTTGCTAATACAACAAGCAAGGAGAAATGAAGTTTCACAGTTCACGAAATTTTAAATGGTGGGCAACTTAGGGCACGTGTTGAATTGGAAAAGCAAATTGATGGTTTTAAAACTTTCTACTGGATGGAAATGCTATTTAGTTAATGGTTCAATATTGGACAGAATGAGCAAATAAAAACATGTATTTTTATCCCATTCTTTGAGAACGAGATCAATGATCCTAAATGTTTCCATTCAGAGAAAATGAAGAGTGCTTAGAGTTCAATGGTTCTACACTTTGTTTGAGTCTGGTGATGACAATTTTTAGATAGCATATTTATCATAAAGATCATTTACAGGCGTTTTTTGAAGCGACCGACAAATATTTCCCTATAAATTACTGCTTTAGTCAGTTATTTCAAAAAATTGTTTCCGGAAAACCATAAAGAATTTTCCAAAATTGAATGAGGTTTCTCTTAAGAACATGATCATGTTCAATAAACTCCTTTAGGTTTTACATAGGTCCTATGGGTTAAGAGAAACAAAGTGATTTTTACAAGCTATGTTTTAGGTTTTCTAAAGGACTGGTTTAGACATCAAATTCAAAGAATTGTTTTAGCCAAATGGAGTTGAATTTCAGGGACCAGACATATGTTTTTCTTCATCACAGGTCTATATACAGAAACCTCCTTCAGTTTTTACACAGGTATCACAGGTTGGGAGAATTTAAAATATATTCACAGGGTATTTTCCAAACATTTACAGCTTTACTGTTTGAGTCATCAGTTTCAAAATCAGATCCTGAGGAGCTAGAGTTGAATCAGAGGAAACATAAATGGGTTTTGTTAGGAAACTGGCCAATTACAAAAACCTCTTTTATGTTTTTCACGTATGTCACCATTTGGGATATGTAGGAGGGGATTTTAAGCCCATTTTTCTAGTAGTCCGCATTTTATTTTTGTCTTATGTGAATCGTGGCGTGTAGGCCACGTCCGAAGTTTGTTAAAATATGTTCTCCAGTTTGTAAAAAATTTTGATTCCTGGATGTCGGTCTAGGAGAAAGGGTTGGAACCGATGTAATTTTGTAGTGTATGCTTTCAAGAGTAATTTAATAATTTTAGAGAGCCAAGGTCAGTGTTTTACACAGGGATTCATGTGTTGTTTGTATTACAGTCTGTTGCTTGCTTTCTCATGTGAATGCTTTTCCAGTTTATCTCTTCCATTATGTTTTCTTTCATGTCTAAAATAAGTGTATAATATTTTGGAATTCATACATAGTATGCTCCGCATGTTGTTTCAGATATCCACTAAAGCATTCTTCTAAAGTTAATACAGAATTCATTTTCCAATGCTCTGTGTTGATGGTTTGTTCATGTTCTTCTTTTCCACTAGGCAATTATGATTTGACTGTGATCGAATGGCTATCTTGCCTCTGTGTTGAAATCTGTTGCATAAGTTCCATTTATTTCTGTTACACATCTTGACTCCATCGCTCGATGGTTCTATGTCTTGTTTCAACCAATTTTACAAACAACTTATAGTTTCACTTGTACATATCTAGAACTGTTAATATTTGGTGAGAGATCCCTCTCAGAAGAGCAAAACGCTAGTTCTCTCTTCGAAAGTGGTTTTGCTATTACCTGGGAACGGTCCTTCCGCAACCTTTTGCTCAATTCCAGTGCTAACAAATTGGCGCCGTTGCCGGGGAACGAGATTAAAGATCATCCCTAGGAAGAACGACAAAAGCACACATGATGAAGGGTTTATGTGGGAAAATAGAGATTCTTACATGTGAAAAAGGTTGTATCATTTTCCTTGGCGACTCCACTGAAATATTCTGGAAGGTGACTCCACTAGGGAGATCGGTGGTCAAAAAGACAGATACGGGGAGGGAGAGGTCTCAAATATTTCATAGATTTGAATGAAGGGTTTAGATCTGAATGTTGATGGTGAAAAATGGCCAAACATCAAGAAGGTCATGTCTCTTTTTACCTGGCGACTCCATCTGTGAAGGATCCATTCTTCACAATGTTCTATGGCAGCTCCACTATCAAATGGGGTTGCAAAGTTTGAGGAGCTGATTCAGTTTTTGCACCATCAAGATGGCTTATCAGGCTGCAAGGTATGCTCCTATGAATTTTGCTGCTAGTCCTGGTTATCCCAACAAAATACCTCTAGTAAATTGTCAAACATATCTTCCAAGATTCAATGATGAAAAGGTTGATGATGCTGCCATCCATTTATTTAGATTTCATAAGCATATACATAAGCTGGGAGTGGGATGGCATGAAGATTCTTTAATGAAACTGTTCGTGTTTAGTTTGGAAGGATAAGAAAGGTCTTGGTATGAGGGATTTCTATCAGGGATTTTATCTTTCCTTAAAGACTTTCATATAATATTTTATGAACATTTCAAAATGCATTATCCTTCTTTGTTGTTAATTCAAGATTGTTGCACACACGATAGGGATTTCATTGAAAATGTGAAAAATGAGTGTGGTGATGATCGGTATTTGGATGAAGAGGTTTTATAGATCTTACATGAATATTCAACTAAAAAAGAAAGACAAACCAATGGCCATGATATTCAAGAAAACTACCAGCAGTCAGTATTGTCTTCCTTGACTGGAGTTGACATAGACTAAAGCTCAGATTCAACCAGTTATATCTCTCTTTCTGAAATTGATGATGATTTGCAGCATTCTTATCATTCTCTATGTGACCAAGAGAGAGGTTGGGACTACTAATCAGATCCTTCTTCATATTATTCAACTTCCAAATTTTTGTTACAAGAAGAGGCCTCCCCTTCTCAATCAGAAAATTCCATTTCGCAATAGCAATCTCTTGAAAGTTACAATGCTTGTGTGATTGATTACACAGAAGATGATAATTATGGAAAATTTCAGTCTTTTAGTCCCTCCACATGTTCATTTTCTAAAAATGAAAGTAAAGAGAAAACAGATTTTGAAATAGTGGTTGAAGGAATACCTCTTCATGTTGAACAAATTCAAATTTCACCTAAAGATTTACATGACTATATGAAGCTCTCTTTGCTTGAAGAAGATGACCAGCCTAGTGATTTGAAAGGAGATGGGTATACTGATTTGTTTTTTGAAGAATGCAATCATCCTATCACAATTTTTGTTAGTGAAGAAAATTTCATTGCAATCCAAGATCAAAAGTATGAAAACAGAGTGTAAACTAAACATGTTGAAAATGACTGTTTGTTGTTGTGTTTTCCTTCATTTGAGTGGTTAAAAAAGAGACTTAAATTTTCCGATCAAAAACAGAAATTTGATATTGTGGATGAATGTATAAATTTCCTTGGAATGGGGGATGAGCGAGAAGGGAAGTTATGCAATCAATCCCAGCGTTTAGAAAAACCAGCAGTATCCAATGAAGAGTTGAATAACAAAGAAGAAGATGTGGGTTCTCAAATGAATGTTTCTTTTTGTTTTTCAAATTTAGAATTTTTTTGTCAAAAAGAAATCTATTTGCTCGATCCTATTGAAGAAATGAGTGATGTTTATGCTGAAGCATATAAAGAATATGAAGTTTTAAAATTATAAATTTTAGATGAAGTTGTGGATGTCTCACCCGGAAATTGTCACGTGTTTTCCTTGCATGGTTATTTTGAAAATCAGTTTGACAATGTGCAAGGGAATTTACAGTTGGGACAGCCTTCTCATGGTAAGCAAATGACAGAATTTTTTGAAGGCTGTCATGTTTTTTATGATCCAGTGGCAGAGTACATCGAGAATATTCACAGTGGTAATGGCTGGTTATATCTCTACTGTAAAGATCAATTTCTTTATTATAACTTTGTGCCATTAAGTCCTTCAATTCTATTTTTTATCAAGCATGAAGAAAAAGTTGGTTTATGGGATCATTTTCTTGAGTGGCTTCATTGAAAGTCAGAAGTTACTTGATTGGACATTGATGCTTAGTAAGTAGGGTAGGTAAGTAAGGATGAATAAGCTCCACATGGCGAGCATTCCATTCACCAGCTTTCAGTGTGTTTTCAGTTTCAGTTTTAATTTCAGTTTCGGTTTTAAAGTTCATATGTTCAGTTACAGTTGTCTTCAGTTTTCAGTATGTGGACAGGTGACATGTGACAGGTTGAAAGAGTGAGATTTTTTTGCAGAATGGTTTCAGTTGGTGGTTCAATTCAGAATAGGTTGAGGATTTCAGAGAAAATTAGGAGTAGCCCAATGGGTTTGGCACTTGGTATATGGGGTTTCTTTTCTACCTTGCTTGGAGGATAGCATCCCTCGTGGAGCTTGCCGTTAGCACCATTTTAGTTTTTCAGCAGTAAGCCTCATTGCCTGAAAATTATTAGTTTCTCTTGAGGATCAAATGGTTTTCAAACATTCCTCATTAAAACAATTTATAACAATTCCGAGGTGGCGCGAGAAAAATGTTAAAAACTTTGAGCAAAAAGAAAGTAATTCCTATGAATTAAAAAAAAATGGATTTTATTCATTTTTAATAAAATTTATAAACATTGGTTTTTATATATAAATTTTGGCTTTATATGTCAAGTTTTATATTTTATACAAGTTTATTTTTTATTATTAAAATGATAAATTAAGTTTTTATAAAAAATGTTGTTGGCACAAGGCCACTCATTACCAAGTTGTGTGGGGTCCACACACCAAGCAAATCTTTCCACCAAAGTCCAAGCGCCGAGCTCTCCAAGACTAATACACACATTGTTACTTGGTATAGTTTCAAATGATTGGTGTTTATAAATAGCTTACAAGTAAGTGTTCCCTTGCATGTGGCCCTAATTCCTTCATCAAAAGGAAGGAAAATATAAGAGCGTGAGAATTCTTTGCATCAACCCATATTGGTGGAGAGAATATAATTAGTTATATGTGAAGATTAACGTAAAATTTCTGCAATAAATAAATTGAAGAAATTAACAGTAACTAATATTTCCATTGCCAGAGGCAGAGCAATTGGTAATGTAATTAGTTGAAGATGCAAAATCTGGTATTCCTTTGAATGCACCAAATAGTTCACGCACTTCTAGTTTGAGTGGTTTGTACAAATTTAATTCTTGGCATACCGAGGAACAAGATCTTGAGCGTTTCCAGGCTGAACCTAATAGTGAATCTAAAGCTTACGATACCCTCAAATAAATTTTCATTGTTTCAAATCATCAATCAAAAGTCAATCCTATTTTTATTGTGCTAATGCTAAAAGCTAATAATCTAGATATAACAAAGAAGGTAACATACATAGCGCAAGATACAAAGAAATGGATTCCGGTTGAAAGAGAAATAAGTGATAGCAATTATACCGCTGTTTTGTGCTCTTTGCCGGAGGAATTGTGTATAATTAAAGATCCTGCAAACTAAACATTGATCAACGATCCAGAAAAGAGCACATTTCATCCGACAACTCAAATAAATTTTGCATTATGAAGGTGCACGAGATAATGAAAATTTTCAATTTGCAAAGTCATTTAAAAGCCCGCATATTTGAATGGCCACAATGTGGCCGGGAAAGGATGTACGATGTGAATGTATTTCGCTAATATGACAAGCAAGGAGAAATGAAGATTTACAGTTCGTGAAATTTTAAATGGTGGGCAGCTTAGGGCACATGTTGAATTGGAAAAGCAAATTGATGGCTGTAAATCTTTCTGCTGGATGGAAATGCTATTTAGTTAATGGTTCAATATTGGACAGAATGAGCAAATAAAAACATGTGTTTTTATCCCATTCTTTGAAAACCATATCAGTGATCCTAAATGTTTCTGTTCAGAGAAAATGAAGAGTGTTTAGAGTTCAATGGTTCTAAAATTTGTTTGATTCTAGTGATGACAATTTTCATATGGCATATTTATCATAAAGAGCATTTACAGGCATTTTTTGAAGCGACCGACAAATTTTTTCCTATAAATGACTGTTTTTTTCAGTTATTTCAATCAATTTTTTCCGGGAAACCATAAATAATTTTCATAAATTGAATGAGGTTTCTCTTAAGAACAGGATCATGTTAAATAACCTCCTTCATTTTTTGCATAGGTCCTATGGGTTAGGAGAAACAAACTGATTTTTACAAGCTATGTTTTAGGTTTTCCAAAGGATTGTTTGAGACATCAAATTCAAAGAATTGTTTCAGCCAAATGGAGTTGCATTTTAAGAAACTAAGAGAGGTTTTTGTTCATCAGAGGATTCTATATAAAAATCTATTTCTTGTTTTACATAGGTTTCATAGGTTGGAAGAATTTAAAATATCTTCACAGGGTATTTTTCCAGAAATTTACAAGTTTATTGTCTAAGTCATCAATTTAAAAATCATATCATGAGGAGCAGGAGCTGAATCAGAGGAAAATACGACATGGGTTGTGTTGGGAATATGGCCAATTACAAAAACCTCTTTCATTTTGTGCACAACGGTCACCATCTAGGATATGTAGGAGGGGCTTTGAAGCTTTTTTTTTCTAGTAGTCTGCATTTTATTTTTGCCTTATGTGAATGGTGGTGTGTAGGCCACGTCTGAAGTTTGTTAGAAGATGTTCTTTAGTTTGCAACAATTTTTTATTCTCCAATGTCGGTATAGGAAGTCCAGAACGCTCTAAATATACCTCTTGAAGAAGGATAAAGGGTTGGAACTAATGTAATTTTGCAGTGTTTGCTTTCAAGAGTATTTTAATAAAGTTACAGAGCTGAGGTCAATGTTTTACACAGGGATTCATGTGTTGTTTTTATTACAGTCCGTTGCTTCCTTTCTCAGGTGAATGTTTTTCCGGTTTATCTCTTCCATTATGTTTTCTTTCATGTCTGAAATAAGTGTATAACAGTTTGGAATTCATACATGCTATGCTCCGCCTGTTGTTTCAGATATCCACTAAAGCTTTATTCTAAAGTTAATACATAATTCATTTCCCAATGCTCTGTGTTGATGGTCTATTCATGTTCTTCTTTCCCACTAGACAATTATTATTTGACTATGATCAAATGATTATCTTGCCTCTGTGTTGAAATAGCCTGCATAAGTTCTATTTATTTATGTTACACATCTTGACTCCATCGCCCAATGGTTCTATGTATTATTTCAACCAATTTTACAAAAAATTTATAGTGTCACTTGTACATATCTGGCATTGTTAATATTTGGTGAGAGATCCCTCTCGGAAGAGCAGAAGGTCAGTTCTGTCTTCGAAAGTGGTTCTGCTGTTACCTGGGAGCGAGGATTCCACAACCTTTGGTTGAATTCCACTGCTAACAAACTGGCACTGTTGCTGAGGAATGATATTGAAGATCATCCATTGGAAGAACAACAAAAGCACAAAGGATAAAGGGTTTATGTGGGAAAATAGAGATTCTTACATGTGGAAAAGGTTGTATCATTTTCCCTGGCGACTCCATTGAAAGATTCTGGAAGGTGGGGGAGACCGGTGGTCAGAAAGAGAGATAGAGGGAGAGGTCTCAAATCTTCCCTAGATTTGAACGAAGGGTTTAGATCTAATTGTTGATGGTGAAAAATGGTCAGACATCAAGAAGGTCATGTCTCTTTTCACCTGGTGACTCCATATATGAAGGATCCATTCTAGATAATGTTCTATGGCAGCTCCAGTATCAAATGGGGTTGCAAAGTTTGAGGAGCTGATTCAGTTTCTCCACCATCAAGATGAATTCTTGGGTTGCAAGGTATGCTCCTATGAATTTTGCTGCCATTCCTGGTTGTCCCAACAAAATACCTCTGGTAAATTGGCAAACATATCTTCCAAGATTCAATGATGAAATGTTAGGGTACACAGGGTACTCCCAAAGGACCGAACACCAAGAACAATCGCTTCACACAAACAAATCACAGATCAATACACCAATGTTTGTCACGTGGTTAAAACTCTCGAGAGGGAAACAGTCCACAGCCCCAGCCAAATAGCTACTTGGAGCAATTTATTATGCAAAAGAAAGAAAGTTACATGAGATTCTCATAATCGATCAACTAGCCAAGGACCCTCTATGCTCTTTAAATAGAGATCATAGACCAATCGGGTGTTAAGCCATAGATCAATGGTAGGTATGATCTAAGAGAAGTTGAACTGTCAGATCACTCTATGTCTAGAACATATCGTGACCGTCGGATTAGAATATTTACAAATGCATACTAATGCATACTAATGAAACACACTTTTACCTAACAGATATATTACACAAGTTGATCTTAACTAACTCCTAAGTGTCTAAATATCCTAACATCCCCCCTTAAGAACAACTTGGGATAGGATTGAAGGATTTACAAAAGTGACACTATTAGGAGAAGGAAGGAGGCATTAGAGTCTATCCCCCCTTAAGGACACATTCCTGAACTCCTAGCATAGACCAAAGTTTAGAAAACTTCGCTTCTGTAAGAGACTTGGTGAAGATGTCTGCAACTTGATCATCTGTAGGACAATAGAGCACTTCAATAACACGATCATGAACAAGATTTTTGATGAAGTGCATGTGCAGCTCAATGTGTTTGCTGCGTTGATGTAGAACTGGATCTTTGAAAAGCTTGATGGCACTTTGATTGTCGCACCAAAGTGGAGTAGGTTGTTGCTGCTTGAATCCAAACTCTGAAAGAATCTGTCAAAGCCATAAAGCTTCCTGACTGGCATTAACTGTGGCTCAATATTCTGCTTCTGCTGAAGAAAGAGCAAGAGCTTGTTTTTTCTTACAAGCCCAAGTGATAGGTCCAGATCCCAGACTGAAAACATAACTTGCAGTAGACTTTCGATCATCAGGATCACCGGCCCAATCTGAATCAGTGAAACAACCAACAAAGGTTTTCCCCTTGTATTGTAATGAATCCCAAACTAAATTGTACCTTGAATATATCGAAGTATTCTTTTTGCTGCTTTCCAGTGACTTTCATGAGGAGTTTGCATATAATGGGAAACACGACCAATAGCAAAGGAAAGGTGAGGACGGGAATGAGTCAAGTATAAAAGACTACCAACAAGCTGACGATACAAGGTGGCATCTACTTCAGGGGAAGTACAAGTGGTAGAAAGCTTGACTCCAGATTGGAAGGGAGAAGGGGCTGGTTTACAATCTTCCATGTGGAAGCGACAAAGAAGTCACAAGCATACTTAGACTGGGAAAGAAAGATTCCTTCTTTGGTTTGCAATACTTGGAGACCAAGAAAATAATGCAAATGTCCTAAGTCTGACATTTCAAAATTTTGCTTAAGACTAGATTTCACATGGGTTATAAGGTTAGGGTCACTACCAGTAAGGATAAGATCATCAACATAAAGAACAAGTATGATGAGATGGTTTCCTACTTTCTTGGTATAGACATTGGGGTCAGAATGGCATCTAGAAAAACCAGTGTCAAGGAGAAAGCTATCCATTTTGGCATACCAAGCTCTAGGAGCTTGCTTAAGGCCATATAAGGATTTCTTAAGGAGACAGACAAGGCTAGAGTTATTCTGAACATATCCAGGAGGTTGTTCCATGTAAATCACCATGTAAGAAGGCAGACTTGACATCCATTTGATGGACTTCCCAGTTATGTAAGGTTACAAGGGAAAGAATAAGGAGGATGGAGTTCATTTTTGCTATAGGGGCAAAGGTTTCATTATAGTCAATCCCTTCAACTTGGGAAAAACCTTTGGAAACTAACATTGCCTTAAGTCTTTCAACACTTCCATCTGATGCATACTTAGTTCTGTAGACCCATTTGCATCTGACAAGTTTTCTTCCTTTTGGAAGAGGAACAAGATCCCAAGTATCGTTCACCATTAAGGAATGATATTCTTCATCCATAGCTGCATCCCAATCTGGATTTCCTGAAGCTTCTGCAAAATTTTATGGATCACGATTCTTGGAAACTTGACCCAAAAGAGAAGAGGCTCGCTGAAACTGAGAATGTGTTCGAAGTTGATCTCTAGGATCACCTGCAAGATCACCAGCTGCTTCACATGTTGAACAGACCCATAGAGGAAGTATTGGTGCTGGTGCAATTGGAGGAACATGAGCATGCGGAGGTGGATTTTCATCCTCACTGTCATCATCAGAAACTGGAGTTGGAAACCTGTCAAGGAAGCTGGAAGAAGAAGAAGAAGAAGGCACAATCGCCGAATCAGGATCGTAGGCCAAAGATGGCACACCCGCCAAGTTAGGCTCGCAGGACAAGAGATTTTCATCAAATTTAACATCTCTTCTAATGATTATATCATGAGAATGTGGCTGAAGAAGTCTATAACCTTTTACATCTTCAGAATATCCAACAAATATGCACTTTTCACTTTTAC